>JAECZO010000176.1:0-40311 GCA_019188245.1 Novymonas esmeraldas | reverse complement strand
TGATCCAGCGCGCGCCGTTCCAGCGCCTCGTGCGCGAGGTGTCGAGCGCGCAGAAGGAGGGCCTGCGCTTCCAGAGCAGCGCGATCCTTGCGATCCAGGAGGCGACGGAGGCGTACATCGTGTCGGTGATGGCGGACACGAACCTCGCCTGCATCCACGCGAAGCGCGTGACGATCCAGCCGAAGGACGTGCAGCTGGCGCTGCGCCTGCGTGGCGAGCGCCACTAGAGCGGTGCCGCGCGTGCGTGACCACCCGCACCACCTCATAGATGCTCTCTCTTTTTTCTGTTTGTTGGTGTTTGTCCTCTCCCCCGCGGAGCTCTGCCCCACCTCCCAACGCACACATCTCTCCCTCCCCTCCCTCTGTAATGAGCGACACCCACACGAACACACACACCGACACAGAGACACACACACACGCACACACCCTTGCACGCGAACACGCACACACGGGCACCCACAGGCGTGGGTGACCGTGGAAGTGGCACTTCTCGGTGAGTCGCTGGTGAACACGACAGAGAAGGAACGCCCAAACGTCCCACGATCCTCTGTGCACCGGTGAACGCGTCTGTCTGTGTGTGTGTGTGTGTGTGTGTCTGTGTCTCTGCACGCATGTGCTGGTCTCCTCGTGTGGACGTGTGACATACGCAGGAGGGCAAGGGAGAGGGAGAGGAGAGTTGGTTGCGGCCTCCATCCTCCCCTCGTTCCACTCCTCGTGCACTCCGTTGCAGCGAGCGTGACGCCGCTCTCTCACGCTATCTGCGATGTCCTTCTGTGCGCCGATCGTGTCTCTCTCTCTCTCTCACCTCTCGTTCACACACACACACACACAACACACACACACACACACACACACACACACACACACACCTCAACGCACACGTGTGTGCACTGCGATGCTCTACTGGGTGTGCAGAGGTATTCAGCGTACACACAACGCTCTGGACGAAACGGAGACACAGACACAGACACACAGACACAGACACACAGACACAGAAAACACACAACACACATAAAAAAAACAAAAAAACAAACAAACACACAAAGACAAACACACAGAAACACAGACAGACAGACAGACAGACAGCGGCGTCGTTTGGTGTTGTCTCTGTTTGTGTCGGTCACTCTTTCTTTTTTTTTTTTCCCTCGCCGTCTCTCTCTCTCTCTCGCTTTCACACACACTGACACACAGAGAACGCAGTCACTGATCGCGCTTTGACGACAGTGCTCTACGCGGCGCACCTACAACGACTCTCCGTTGGTGTCTGTCTGTGTGCGTGTGTGTGTGCGTGCGTGCGTGCGCGGAGCGAAGAGCGAGACAACGACTAACAACAGGCAGCCCTCTAAGCGGACGGAGTTGTACGGCAGACGCAGACGCACGCAGACACGCGGATAGACTCACCCACTCACCCACCCACCCACACGTACAGTCGCGCTGCTCGTGTCCTCCATCTCCCCTCTTCTTTAACTTGTGCTCCCCCCCCTTCTCCTCGACACGCCCACGCCAGACATCACGAGTCATCCGCCCAACGTTTTGCCATCTCCCTATCTCTGTGAGAGCGTCGGTGGTGCGTGTGATCATTTCATTTTCACACACACACACTCTCGCGGTTTGTGTGTTTGTGTGTTAGTGTGTTTTGTGCGCGTAACACTGGAAGTGACACACGTCTTCTGTCTGTCCGTCTGTCCACCGCTCCTCTCTCCACCATCACGGCTGGTGACGACGTGTCCGCTCCGTAGCTCTCCTCTCCTCCCCTCTACTTGTCTTGTGAAGTCGGTGCCCGCGCTCACACAGTTGACGTGTGCGCGCTCTGTTCATTTGTTTTTTTTTTTTCTACAGCGAGACTGTCGCTGCACTTCCCCCTCCTCTCTCTCCTTCTCTCTCTCTGTCTGTCAGCAGCGATGGAGCACCACGTCAAGGCGGAACTCGTGCTGCACGGCGGCGAGTGCTTCGATGGGTACTCCTTCGGCTATGAGGAGAGCGTGGCAGGCGAGGTGGTCTTCGCCACCGGGATGGTGGGTTACCCGGAGAGCCTCACAGACCCATCCTATCAAGGGCAGATCCTCGTCCTCACCGCGCCGATGGTGGGCAACTACGGTGTGCCGTCCATCGAGGAGGACTTCTTCGGCATGACGAAGCACTTCGAGAGCACAAACGGCAAGATCCATGTGAGCGCCGTCGTGGTGCAGGAGTACTGCGACCAGCCGGACCACTGGGAGATGTGCAAGACGCTGGGTCAGTGGCTGCGCGAGAACAAGATCCCTGGCATGATGATGGTGGACACGCGCAGCATCGTGCTGAAGCTGCGCGACATGGGCACAGCCCTCGGCAAGGTGCTCGTCGCCGGCAACGACGTCCCCTTCGCCGACCCCAACACGCGCAACCTTGTCGCGGAGGTGAGCACCAGGACACGCCTCACCTACGGCCACGGCACGCTGCGCATCCTCGTGATCGACATGGGCGTCAAGCTGAACACGCTGCGCTGCCTGCTGAAGCACGACGTCACCCTGACCGTCGTCCCGCACGACTGGGACATCACGACGGAGGTGTACGACGGCCTCTTCATCACCAACGGCCCTGGCAACCCGCAGATGTGCACGAGCACCATCCGCAGCGTGCGCTGGGCCCTGCAGCAGGAGAAGCCCATCTTTGGCATCTGCATGGGCAACCAGATGCTGTGCCTCGCCGCCGGCGGCACGACGTACAAGATGAAGTACGGCCACCGCGGGCAGAACCAACCGTGCAAGTGCCACATCGACGGCCACGTCGTCATCACAACGCAGAACCACGGCTTCGCGGTCGACTTCAAGACGCTCCCGGCGGAGGAGTGGCAGGAGTACTTCACCAACTCGAACGACGGCAGCAACGAGGGGCTCTGGCACAAGACAAAGCCCTTCTGCAGCGTCCAGTTCCATCCGGAGGGCCGCTGTGGCCCGCAGGACACGGAGTACCTCTTCACGGAGTACGTGAGCCGCGTGAAGGAGTCGAAGGTGAAGGAGGTGGCCAAGTTCAAGCCCCGCAAGGTGCTCGTGCTCGGCGCCGGCGGCATCGTCATCGCCCAGGCGGGTGAGTTCGACTACAGCGGCTCGCAGTGCCTGAAGTCGCTGCGGGAGGAGGGCATTGAGACGGTGCTCATCAACCCCAACATCGCCACCGTGCAGACCGACGACGAGATGGCCGATCACATCTACTTCGTGCCTCTCACGGTGGAGGCGGTGGAGCGTGTGATCGAGAAGGAGCGGCCGGATGGCATCCTGCTTGGCTGGGGCGGCCAGACGGCCCTGAACTGCGGCGTGAAGCTCGACGAGCTCGGCATCCTGCGCAAGTACAACGTGCAGGTGCTCGGCACCCCCGTCTCGGTCATCGCCATCACCGAGGACCGCGAGCTCTTCCGCGACACGCTGCTGCAGATCAACGAGCAGGTGGCCAGGTCCGCCGCGGTGACGTCCGTGGAGGAGGCCGTGGCGGCGAGCGCCGCGATCGGCTTCCCCATGATGGTGCGCGCCGCCTACTGCCTCGGCGGCCAGGGCAGCGGCATCGTCGCCGATGTGGCGGAGCTGCGCCACAAGGTCGAGGTGGCGCTGGCGGCCTCGCCGCAGGTGCTGCTGGAGGAGAGTGTGGCGGGGTGGAAGGAGATCGAGTACGAGGTCGTCCGCGACATCTACGACAACTGCATCACCGTGTGCAACATGGAGAACTTCGACCCGATGGGCATCCACACCGGCGAGTCGATCGTCGTCGCGCCGTCGCAGACGCTGAGCAATGACGAGTTCCACATGCTGCGCAGCGCGTCTATCAAGATCATCCGGCACCTCGGCATCGTGGGGGAGTGCAACATCCAGTACGGCCTCGACCCCTTCAGCCACCGCTACGTCGTCATCGAGGTGAACGCGCGGCTGTCGCGCTCGTCGGCGCTCGCGTCAAAGGCGACTGGCTACCCGCTCGCCCACGTCGCAGCGAAGATCGCGCTGGGCAAGGGGCTGTTCGAGATCACGAACGGCGTCACCAAGACGACGATGGCGTGCTTCGAGCCGAGCCTGGACTACATCGTGGTGAAGATGCCTCGCTGGGACCTCAGCAAGTTCAACATGGTGAGCGAGCAGATCGGGTCCATGATGAAGAGCGTCGGCGAGGTCATGTCCATCGGCCGCACCTTCGAGGAGGCGCTGCAGAAGGCGGTCCGCATGATCGACCCGAGCTACACCGGCTTCTCCGTCCCCGAGCGCTTCAGCGGCGCCGACTTCGACTTCATGGAGCACATCCGACACCCGACACCGTACCGCCTCTTCGCCCTCTGCCGCGCTCTCCAGGACGGCCACACGGTCGAGGAGCTCTACGAGATGACAAAGATCACGCGCTTCTTCCTTCACAAGCTGGAGAAGCTCGTGCGCCTTGCCACGACGACCGCGTCGCTCTACGCAGACCGGCTCGCCGACGTGCCGCGCGACTACTTGCTCAGCATGAAGGCGCACGGCTTCAGCGACAGGCAGATGGCCGCGTTCGTGCACAGCACCGCCGCTGATGTGCGCCAGCGCCGCGTCGACCTGAACGTGATGCCGTTCATCAAGCAGATCGACACGGTCGCCGGCGAGTACCCGGCGGCGCAGTGCTGCTACCTCTACTCCACTTACAACGCCCAGCGCGACGACGTGCCCTTCAACGAGCGCATGTACGCGGTGCTCGGCTGCGGTGTGTACAGGATCGGCAACAGCGTCGAGTTCGACTACGGCGGCGTCCTCGTCGCGCGGGAGCTGCGCCGGCTCGGCAACAAGGTGATCCTCATCAACTACAACCCCGAGACGGTGTCCACCGACTACGATGAGTGCGATCGGCTCTACTTCGACGAGGTGTCGGAGGAGACGGTGTTGGACATTCTCACGAAGGAGCGCGTGCGCGGCGTCGTCATCTCGCTCGGCGGTCAGATCGTGCAGAACATGGCGCTGAGCCTGAAGCGGAGCGGGCTGCCGATCCTCGGCACCGACCCGGCGAACATCGACATGGCCGAGGACCGCAACAAGTTCTCGAAGATGTGCGACGACCTCGGCGTGCCGCAGCCGGAGTGGGTCTCGGCGACGTCGGTGGAGCAGGTGCACGAGTTCTGCGACAGCGTCGGCTACCCCGCGCTGGTGCGCCCGAGCTACGTGCTGAGCGGGTCGGCCATGGCCGTCATCGCCAACAAGGAGGACGTGACACGCTACCTGAAGGAGGCGTCCTTCGTCTCCGGCGAGCACCCGGTCGTCGTGAGCAAGTACTACGAGGGCGCGATGGAGTACGACGTGGACATCGTCGCCCACCACGGCCGCGTCCTGTGCTACGCCATCTGCGAGCACGTCGAGAACGCCGGCGTGCACTCTGGGGATGCCACGATGTTGCTGCCCCCGCAGAACACGGACAAGGACACGATGAAGCGCATCTACGACTCCGTCACGTGCATCGCGGAGCGACTGGACGTGGTGGGCCCGATGAACGTACAGTTCCTGCTCACCGCGGAGGGGCAGCTGCGCGTGATCGAGGCGAACGTGCGCAGCTCCCGCTCCGTGCCCTTCGTGTCCAAGACGCTCGGCATCTCCTTCCCTGCAGTGATGGTGTCGGCCTTCCTCGCGCGCAAGGATCAGAACCTTGTGCCCATCAAGCGCGCCAAGATGACGCACATCGGGTGCAAGGCGTCCATGTTCAGCTTCAACCGCCTCGCCGGCGCCGACCCGATCCTGGGCGTCGAGATGGCCTCCACCGGTGAGATCGGTGTCTTCGGCCGTGACATGCACGAGGTGTTCCTCAAGGCGATGCTCTGCCAGAACTTCGTCCTCCCACGCAAGGGTGTCTTCTTCAGCAGCGACGTGGACAGCCAGACCGAGACGCTGTGCCCTTACATGCAGCACCTCGTCCAGCGTGGGCTGAAGGTGTACTGCACGCGCAACACGGCCACGGTGCTGCAGGAGTACGGCATCCCGTGCGAGGTGCTGCTCCTGCGCCACGAGTTGCCGGCGGCGGAGGTGTCCGACAACGTTGGCCTCGCGCTCTACGAGGAGGAGGTGGCGAAGAAGGACAAGTTCGACCTCGTCATCCAGATACGCGACAAGAAGCGCGACTTCGTGCTGCGCCGCTGCACCCGCGAGACGGCCTCGCCGGACTACTGGGTGCGCCGCCTCGCTGTCGACTACAACATCCCGCTGCTGACGGAGCCCAACATCGTGAAGCTGTTCTGCGAGTGCATGGCGGCGCCGGTGTCGTCGATGGAGATCGAGCCCTTCCGCCACTATGTGCCGAAGATCTACCACAAGATCGAGAACAACAACTGCGCGATGCTGCGCCGCCACAAGGTGGGGCTGATGATTACCAACAACAACGACAGCAAGGTGCTGGCGCTGCGACTCAGCCAGGAGGGGCTGGACATCACGTGCTTCCACGCCTATCTCGGCGGGTCCGACATCGACCACTTCGAGCAGGCGTTCCAGAGCATGAACGTGCCGGTGGAGGTGGTCGACCTGCGCTCTGAGATCGCCGCCGCCGCCTTCGACCTGATCATGTGCCAGTCCGCCGACGAGCGCCACAACTGGCACCTGTCGAAGCTGAGCTGGTATATCTTCGGGAAGCACCTCATCCACGTCATGCGCGAGCGGCGCATGTCCGTCGTGGCGCAGACGTCCAAGCAGAACAAGAAGGAGGCGGGCTTCGAGAAGTACGTGCAGAGCAACTGCCCCGAGATGGGGGTCTACAACGCGTGGCGTGATGCGCGCCTCATGGAGGACTTCGCCACCGCGGCGGACCAGATCGCGTACCTGCGCAAGCACGGCATCAAGGCGACGGTGCGCAACAGTGGGCAGGTGCACAGCTCTGTGTGTGGCAACACGTACTACTGCAACGACATGCGCAGTCTGCCGGCGCCGTCGATGGTGCGGCCCACGCGCGAGTGCAGCGCGACCCCCGAGTTCGTCTCTCTCACATACCGCGGCGCGCGGTGCGTGAACATCAACGGCATCGACGTGACGCCGCTGCTGGCGCTGCAGATGGCGAACGAGGTCGCTGGCCGCAACGGCGTCGGCGTCACGCGCACCCGCGAGGGCGCCATGTTCGAAGCGCCGGGCATGTTCCTGCTCTCCGTTGGCCTGCAGTTCCTGTACGACGTCTCCTTCGATCGCTCCACCGCCGATCTCTTCCGCACCTACTCGCGCCACGTGTCGCAGCACATCGGTCTCGGCCAGCTCTCGGAGAAGCACACGCAGTCCGCCATCGAGGCGGTGCGCTTCCTCACGAGCGATGTGAGCGGGGTGGTGGAGCTCGAGCTGCACCAGGGCGAGATCATCTTCCTGAAGATGTCGCACGTGCGCAACCCCGTCGATCGCCGCGTCGCGCCGCGACTGGTGACGGAGGAGGAGCTGGAGGAGGTCTTCCAGCCCGGCAACGGCTCCTTCAGCGACGTGCAGTGGTAGGGCCAAGCGTGGTCTTGTTGTTTCTTTCCGTGCTCGCTACTCCACCCGCCTCTTCCCTCCGCCTGTGTGTGTGCATGTGTGCATGTGTGTGTGCATGTGTGTGTGCATGTGTGTGCATGTGTGTGTGTCTCTCTTACTTCCCGCCTCGCCTAAGTTCTCTCTGTTCTCTTTCTCTCTGTATTGATCGTTAAGGTGTGACTGTTGTGTGTGTCTGTTGTGTGTTGTGTGTCTGTTGTGTGTTGTGTGTGTGTGTGTGTGAGGGGGAGGAAAGGAGTGCTGTGTAAAACGAGGGTGTGGCGGCGGCGGCGACTGATGCGGATGTCGTGACGTGACACATCTCTCGTTCGCTCGCTCGGTGTGCACACACACACACACACACGTGTTGTCCGTGTTCGTTCATTTCCATTTGTCTTGTCGTTGCGCAGGACCGTCGGTGAGTAAGTGCGGTAATGCCACCGCTGTTTGTGTTTGCGAAAAAAAAAAAAAAAAAGAAGGACCGTGTCAGCGGTGTGAGATACACACCGCCACAGCAACCGCCCGCTCTCGATGGAGGCGGTGGAGGCGGTGGAGGAGGAGAGACACGTGTGCAGAGGCGGTGGGCGGTGCGGGGGCAGGTGTTAAGCGTTGCCCCCCAACGCCCTCCTCACATCTCCCCTCCCCTTCCCCCTCGCACTCGTCACAGGTTGAGGGACAGAGCTCATCACGCGAGCTGCATGCCATCGTCTGCGACGCGGATAGTGTTTGTGCACTGCAGTATCAATGATAAGCACGTGTCTGTGTGTGTGTGTGTGTGTTGTGGCACATATTTGCGTGTGTCTCTCTCTTTGGTGTTCGTGTCGACTCCACATCTGCGCACCCTCCCTCTCATCATGTGCTCCTTCCATCGTCTCTCTCTCTCCTTCTCTCGCTGCCTGTCTCTGGTTGTATGCACTCTACTCTCTGCGCGTGTGTGTGCCTGTGTGTGTACACACACATCATCCGCACTGGTGCACGCTCCGGTGTGTACTGTGAATGTGGTGGCGGCCGCGGCTTGATGGGGCAACACATACAGAGAGAGAGAGATCGTGACACCTCCATCTTTGCCTTTGACGAGCACTTGCACGTCGTTGCCATCCGAGCTCCTCTGTTTACCAGCTCCGATACACGTGTACACACACACACACGCACACACACACCTGAACAGATGACGACCACCCCGTCGACGGCGCCCACCACGGTGCAGCTGCCGGCGCTCATCGACTGCCACGTGCACTTCCGTGAGCCGGGCTTGGAGCACAAGGCCGACATCGCGAGCGAGAGCACGGCGGCGTACTACGGCGGCATCTCCGCCGCGTGCGACATGCCCAACACGAACCCGCCGACGCAGAGCATCGCTGCCTTGGCGGACAAGGTGGCGCGTGCCGCCGCCACCGCCCACGCCGGCTGCCAGCTCTTCTTCTTCTTCGGCGCGACGGCTGAGGCGCACCTGCGAGAGTTGGAGGAGCTCTGGACGAACCCTGCGCACGCGGCTCTCAAGGCACACTGCTGTGGGCTGAAGCTGTACTTGGACAACTCCACCGGCAACATGAAGTCCAGCCAGGCCGTCACGGAGATGGGCTTCGAAGTGTGCGGCCGCCTGCGCATCCTGCTCGTTGCCCACTGCGAGCAGTCGCAGGTGAACGACGCCGCGGCCGCGCAGCACCCCTACGACTGCCCCGCGTCGCACTCGCTGCGCCGCCCGGAGGAGTCGGAGGCCGCGTCGGTCGAGGAGGCCATCGCCCTGGCGCGCCGCCACCGCACACCGCTGCACCTCGCCCACGTCTCCACCGCGCAGAGCCTCGACTCGGTCCGCGCCACCCGCGCCGCTGACCCGACGCTGCACCTCACGTGCGAGGTGACGCCGCACCACCTCTTCCTCACGACCGGCGACTACTCCTGCTGCGGCGCGCGGGTGAAGGTGAACCCGCCGGTGCGGCCGCCGCGCCACCACGAGGCGCTGTGGGCCGGCGTGCTCGACGGCACCGTCGACTGCGTCGGCACCGACCACGCACCGCACACCATGGCCGAGAAGGACGACTGCGACCCCGCCGCGCAGCCGCCGAGCGGGATGCCGGCGGTCGAGGTGGTGGTGCCGCTGCTCTTGACCGTCGTGGGCGGCGTCTGGCCGCACCCCACGGCACCGAAGCCAACAGCGCTCGTCGAGGCGGAGCAGCGGGGGCGCACGCTCACGCTGGACGACATCGTCCGCCTTCTCCACACAAATCCCAACCGGATCTTCGCGCTTCGCCAGCCCGAGACACCACAGCGCACCTTCGACCTGACGTGCGAGTGGGTCGTCCGCGGCGAGGAGTTGCACTCGAAGTGCCAGTGGACCCCGTATGAGGGGTGGCGGCTGCGCGGCCGCGCCGTGACGCCGGCGTAGGGACGAGGGCGTGCACCTCCCCTCCCCTTCCCCTCCTCTCTTCTCTCTTGCCTCACTGCATTTGCACGCACACACACACAGACACACACACACACACACACAGATACACATGTGCTGGCAGGTGTGGAGTGTGGAGTGTGGATGCGAAGGGGAGAGTACTCGGGAGGAGGAGGGTGTGTGGGAGGTACCACACAGCGAGGTAGTGCAGCAGCAGCAGCAGCAGAGGTGCGCTCCTGCACCGGTGGCGTGGCCCACCTGTGCCGTAGCGGCAGTGAGTGACAGGAGTATCGGCGCCGTGGTGCGCACCACACCGAGTAATGTAGGGGACGTAAGATGAAAGAAAAAAAGAAAACAGAGACACACAGACACACCCACACAGGCAGACAGACAGACAGACGGACGCATCTCGCGAGAGTCCTGCAGCGGTGGTGGAGGACCTCGATGACTGTGGCGACGATGGCGAGCAGGGCCGGCAGAGACCGGCTATTGGCAGCTGCCCTGGTCGGCCTGTCTTCACTCCACCGCCGCACACGTTGGCGCGTCGCGCCGTGCTCCACGTTGCGTCCTGATTGCATGTCACTGGGGGCCGCGGTGTGCACCGCCACGAACAGCTCTCGCCGACGCGTCCCTCTCCTCCTTCGTCTCCTCACGAAGGCACCGCTGCCACTCGCCTGAGCGGTGGGCGATGGAGAGGACGCTGAGACGAGCGGAGGGACGCGTGGGCGGCGCTCTGCCGCGGATGTGCTGTACTCTCCACTCTTGTATCTCTACCTCTCTTCCAAATCTACTCACACACCGTCTCACTGGACACACACACACACACACACACACACGTGCACAGCTCACCGCCCCCCTCCGCCACCACCCTCTCACCCACCTCTCACCACCACCACCGCCACCGCCATCATGTCCCGCACCAAGGAGACCGCCCGCGCCAAGCGCAGCATCACGTCCAAGAAGAGCAAGAAGGCGCCGAGCGCGGCGTCCGGCGTGAAGAAGGCGCAGCGCCGCTGGCGCCCGGGCACGTGCGCGATCCGAGAGATCCGCAAGTTCCAGAAGAGCACGGACCTGCTGATCCAGCGCGCGCCGTTCCAGCGCCTCGTGCGCGAGGTGTCGAGCGCGCAGAAGGAGGGCCTGCGCTTCCAGAGCAGCGCGATCCTTGCGATCCAGGAGGCGACGGAGGCGTACATCGTGTCGGTGATGGCGGACACGAACCTCGCCTGCATCCACGCGAAGCGCGTGACGATCCAGCCGAAGGACGTGCAGCTGGCGCTGCGCCTGCGTGGCGAGCGCCACTAGAGCGGTGCCGCGCGTGCGTGACCACCCGCACCACCTCATAGATGCTCTCTCTTTTTTCTGTTTGTTGGTGTTTGTCCTCTCCCCCGCGGAGCTCTGCCCCACCTCCCAACGCACACATCTCTCCCTCCCCTCCCTCTGTCATGAGCGACACCCACACGAACACCGACACACACACACAGATAGACAGTCACGCAGAGGCTCCAGGCGGTGCACTGGATGCTGCTCTTCCAGGTAGACTGACGGGGGACCACATTGTGGTGTGCGATGAAGCGCGGTCCCGTGCGCCAGCTTGGTGTGTGTGTGTGTGTGTGTTCGTGATGACATGTACGTGGCCTGTGTCACTGCATCTTGCACTCTTGCACATGTGTGTGTCATGCTATGATTTTGTCCCTCTTCTCCTCCTCTACTGTCTGACGTGGTACACGTGCATCCTTGTGCAGCTCCGGGTGTGTGAGGTGCAGACGTGGCCACTGCTTCGGCGGAGCCTCTCTGTGCAACGGTGGGTGTGTGTGTCGTGAGCCCGGAGGAGCCGTGGTGGCCGGTGTGTGTCGTAGGAAGTGTGCAGCGTGTGTGTGTGTGTGCGCGGAAGGCGTTCGCTTCTCTCGCATCCCGCGCCCTCACTCCTCGTCGACTCCAGTGCAGGGTGCAGCGCACGTGCAGAGAGACAAGTGCACACACACATACACACATACAGAAAGAGGCTCACACACTAAGACTGACGCGCTACCACTCGACGGCGCACACACACACACACACACACACACACACACACACACTGTGTCACATTCTCACGCATCGAGTCGGCGCAACGTGGCGAAGGTGAGGCGGTTGCCCACAGAGGTCGGCGTACGCGCGGACGGCTCGCATGGCGGACTCTCTGCAAGCCGACGCATCAGCGGATGTGCAGCGTGAGGTGGCCGCGGTGACGGACCGGAACGAAGCTGTTCCCGTGGACATCCACGTGCAACTCATAGGCGTTGTGGGCTGCAGCGCATCGGGCAAGTCTACTGTCGCCCACCACCTCGCATGCCAACTGCGATCACCACTGCACCCGATCAGCACCGACGCGTTCTTCAGTGACGTGTACGAGCAGCTCGGCACCTTCGAGGACGCGCGCTGCATCGACTACGCTGCCATGGCTCGTTGGATGCAGGTGATGGTGCACGCTGTACCGACTGTGTCGGTGACGTGTCGCGACAATGCGTGTGCGGCGGCGTCGGCGTCGTCGCTGGCGCTGGAGCACCGTGCGCAGCGTGCGTGGTGGGCACAGATGCGGGTGCACCTCCCGGAGGCGGAGAGCTACGCGCGCGTTGACCCGGGAAGTGCGCTCGACGGCACCAGCGTCTCGACGTGCTGCGCCGCTTCCACAGACGACGGCGAGGGCAGCGACGTGTCTCTGCACGCGCACGAGGCGGAGGACGCCGAACTGCGGCAGCGCTGCACCGCGTTCCCTGCTGCTGCTGCGGCGGCGACGGTCACGGGCACCGGCGCCGACGCCGTGGCGCTGACTCGCCGTCACCGCCCCGTCACCGTCTACGTGGTGTGGGAGGGCTTCACGCTGCTGTGCAGCCGTCTCGTCAACGCCCACATCGACTGCGCCATCCACGTGCGCTGCGATGCTGAGACGGCGTGTCTGCGGCGGTTCCTTCGCTCCCCGCGGCGCCATCTTCTCCAGCACGTCGCCGCACACTCCCCAACGGCGGAGTCCGAGGTGGACGAGGCGCGGCGCGCCACACACGCCACCATCGTGTCCCGCGTGGTCCGGCAGACGTATCAGTCGCGAATTCTGAAGATGTGGCGGACACGCGCGCACGAGTCTCACCGGCTGAGCTTGGCGGCGGCCCTCGCGGAGGAGATGCGGCTCGACGACGACGCTGCCACCCTGTCGCGGTCGGTCGACAGCAGCTGTGCATCACCGGCCACACCCACCTCACCACACGCGGTACAGGATGCGCTGCGCTTGCTGGAGGCCACGTGCTTCAACCCGCCCCGCCCGCGCGGTGCGGCATCCGCGTCGCCTGCGCAGCACGCGGTCTCGTGTGACGGCGAGGACGGATCGCAGTGCTGGACCGCAGACGGGATGCCCACGCTGCAGTTCCAGCGCTTCTGGGAGACGGACTTCGATTCGTGGCTGGCGGCGCAGTCGACGGCCGCGGGTGCGCTTGCGTGGGCATCGCTGAGCAGGAGCGGCGCGCAGGCGGTGGACTGCTCTGACGAGGTGCCCCACGCGTCGCCGGCCGATGGCCGCGGTGGGCTGCACTCATCGACGGCGCCGACGAGCGTGGTGGAGACGGACGAGGTGTATGTGCGGCGAGTGCTGGCGGAGCGGGCACGGCTGGCGCTGCAGCAGCAGATTTGCCCCAGCGACGCCGCGCCGGCGGGCGACGATGGCGCCCTGTCGTCCGCGTTGATGCCCTTCTACCACGAGTTCCGGTACTGGTTCTTCTTCGAAGTGCTCTTCTACGACCGTGTCTACCGCCCACTGCAGGCGCACCGACTGCGGTGGCGGTCCGCCGCAGCTGCAGCGACAGGCGGCGCCAACACCAGTGTGTGCGATGCCCTGCGACGACGGTGGTGGACGTTGGACAACGGCCGCGGTGCGCAGGGCCGCGACGGGGATGTGCTGGCGGAGCGGGTGGAGGGTATCGCGATGGAGCTGCTGGGATGTGTCGCCCACGCCTCGCACACGTGAGCGTGTGTGTTTGTCTGTTCAGCCTCTCTCCTCCAGACGTTCTTGTTGGACGCATACACACACAACACACACACACACACGCATGCACATGCACACGCAAGAAGGTCGCCTTTGCGGTGCCCTCCTGCTGACCGGCGCGAGGCGGCGGTCTCCACGACAGTGCGGCAGCCCAAACACAAAGACGTGTGATGTCTGCAAGTGGTTGCCACCGCTCGTGTTCACCCCTCCCCTGCTCTCCTCTTCCTCCTCTGCCTCGTCCACGTCTGCCTCGGCACCCGTACTCGATCACCTCAGACTCTCTCTCTGGTCTTACGCACACACACACACACACTCACATATACATACAGAGTGGGGAGAGTCGTATGTCATCCACGGAGGCGGCGACACCTTCGTGTGCCGTGGGAGACAGGACGAGTGCAGCTGTGGGTCCCGGATGTACGCCGCCGGTGCACGACACCGGCCTCCGCGTCATGCCGCCGCCGCCACATGCTGACTGGAGCTGCGCGGGTGCAGTGCGAGGGCAGCCGGGGGCCGTCGCCGTTACAGCCCGCGCGTGTGGGAGCGACGTCGTCGCCGTGTCAGGCTGGTGGAGCAGCGGCGCAGCGGTGCGAGACGAGCGCGCGCTGATGGAGGCGGCGGCGCTGGAGAAGGAGGCGGAGATGGTGGACGAGTGGGTTGGCCGGTGCGACTCGCCGTCATCCCAGCACCTGCGCGAGAGCCGCGACGGCGGTGGTGCGGCGGGGAGAGGCGTCGAGGCAGACACGGCGGCCCGTCCACGCGCGCTGGCGCCGACGACGACGGCGGGTCAGCCGTCCGACCCGCCACGAGCGACGCTGTGTGGGTTCTTCAGCGCCGACAACCTGCGCGTCGCTACCGTGCCCTTCGTCTGCGGGTGCTTGAGCGGCTACACCGTCGGCTACGTGGGCATCTACACGCAGCTGTACAACATGAGCACCAACTGCGCGCTCTACTCCGCCAAGACGGCGTGCGAGTCGGTGCCGTTTGCAGACTGCGTGTGGTACTCGCCGTCGCCGACGCTGCAGTACTGCGGGTGGCCGAGCATCACGTGCCGCGCCGCCTACCCGAGCTCGGCGTGGGTCGGCGGCGGCGGGGACACGGCGCTGGCGGAGGCGCAGTGCCTGCGCGACGCGCGGTGCAGCTGGGCGTACGCGGCGGCGGAGTGCCGGAACCCGTTCGGGTTCTCTGCGTCCTACACGGGACTGTTCGCTGGCAGCATCATCGCGGGCAGCATGTGCGGCGCGCTGCTCGGCGGCCCTGTCGTGGTGAGTGCGGGGACGCGGCTGACCTTCACGCTGTGCGGCGTCTTCTGCCTCGCCTGCTCTGCGATGGCCCACGTGGACGCGGCCACGGACGAGTTGTGGGTGCTCGTCGTCGGCCGCTTCGTCGTGGGCGTCTTCACGGGGCTCCTCACCGTTGCGTGTCCGCTGTACGTGAACACGAACGCCGACACACTCTACCGCCGCAAGCTGGGCACACTCTTCCAAGTATTCACGACACTCGGTGTGCTGCTCACGGCCAGCATCGGCCTGGGCGTCGGCGAGACGGTCGAGTATGCGGCGGAGCGGGACGCGCGGCTGTCGTGGCGCATCCAGGGCCTCGTCAGCGGGCAGACGGCCCTGTCGCTCGCTCTCATCGCCTTGGGTGTGTGGGGATCAGAGGGCAAGGTGAGGTACACGACGGCGGCGAAGGACGCGATGCCGGTCCCGAGCAGCGGCAGTGGTGGTGGTGGTGGTGGTTGCACGCTGAACCAGAACGAGTACAGCTACCGAGAGATGCTGGGGCCGCTGCTCATGACGATCGTGGTGAATGGGACCATGCGCTTCACCGGCTTCAACGCCATCTTGAACTTCGCCCCCACCATCCTCGGCGGTCTCGGGTTGTCGCCGCTGGAGGGGAACATGTACATCATGATCATCAACTTCGTGGGCACGCTCTTGTCGATCCCGCTCGACTCCTTCGTCTCCATCCGGTCCATCTTCCTCTTCGGCTCCGCCGCCGCCTCGTGCGTGTGTCTCTTCCTCTGCGGAGTACCGGTGTACCCCGGCGTGGCGTCGGAGCGCGCGACGAACGCGTGCGCCGTCGCCGGCATCGCGCTCTTCGTCTTCGTCTTTGAGGTGTTCGTGGGGCCGAGCTTCTACGTGCTCCTGCAGGACATGTTCCCGCCGTCCTTCCGACCGCGTGGGAACTCCTTCGGGCAGCTGTGGCAGTTCGTCATCAACCTCGTCATCAACGTGTGCTACCCGATCGCGACGGAGCGGCTCTCCGGCGGCCCCGCCGGCAACCAGCACAAGGGCCAGGCGATCGTGTTCATCTTCTTCGGCGGACTGGGCCTCGTCTGCTTCATCCTGGAGATGCTGTTCCTCAAGGTGTGGGAGGAGGAGACGCCACACCGGCGCGGCGGGGGCGCGGCCGCCGCAGATGCGGAGCCCACCGCCGCCACACCGGCGCCGTCGGTCCATCGCGGTCGCGGCGGTGGCGGTGCGTGAGTGGCGGCGGCGGCGGCGGGGGGAGCGGCGATGACTCTCCTCTCTCGGCCCTCTCGCAGTGGTGCGCCGCTCGCCCCTCTCTCCAGCTCTCCCTTCCGCGCCGCCATCGCCGCTGCTGCACACACACACACCGACACACATGCACACCTGCAGACATACAGAGAGACATGCGTTATGTGCACGTCCGTTTAAGCGGGGTGCGCCGGTGTGTTACCGTTCTTTATTCACTTTTTTTTTTTTCTTCGATAGTGTATGTCACGTACATACACACACACACACACACGTTCGTACGTCTCTCTTTCCCTCTCTCTTCATCTCTCCCTCTCTATCTCTCGCACACTCTGTGCAGCAGCAGCAGCGGCGGCGGTCGTGTCGATTTGTGTGAGGGGGCGCATGACATCCCATATGCAGCTACTTCAGCTGGTCTCTCTCTCTCTCTCTCAGTATCTCTTTGTGAATGTGTGTATGTGTATGTGTGTGTGTCTTCTTTGTCTGTTGTGGTTCTGTACAGCACCCCCTGGCCGCCTCGTGTTACTCGCCCGTCCGCCTCTCCTCCTTGTCCGTGTCTCTACGCGACTCTAGTGTCGCACACACGACCTTTCCCTCCCTCCCACACACACACACACAGCGCACATGTACACTCAGACACACACATACATGTGTGTGTCTGTGTGTGCGCTGGCGTCCTTTCGGTACATCGACGCAGCTTCACTCTCTTCTCTGTCTTGTCTCTCTCTCACCCCCCGCCCCATGCCGCACCACCACGACACCGCCGACATCAGCTCTCACGTTCCTCCTCGTCACCCCACCACTCCCCCCTTCTTCTGCTCGGACACCCACGCGCACAGCTGCGAGTCGCTATGCCACCGTCTGCGCGCTGTCGCCGTGTGCCCTATCGTCATCCACCACATGCCTCTGTCGCTGTTACCTTCTCCCTTCTCCCTCCTCTCTTCCCTCTCCTCTCCTCTCCTCTCCTCTCCTCGCGGGACATGCACGGCGGTGGTGACGCACAGCACCACCACCACGTGCACGTGCGTACACTCGCTCTCTCTCGCCTCCCGTCTCCATCTCTCTCTCTCTCTCGATCTTTCGCTTTCCCACAAAACACGCACACACACACGCACACGCACACACACATTCACGTCATATCGAGGTGTTGGTAGCAGTCGTCGTAGCTCCGGCTTCTCTTTCCTCACCATGTCCTTCTTCGACCTGCTGAACGTGCGCGCGAAGCACACGCTGCTCTGCGTGGGTCTCGACCCCCGCGCCAAGACGGCTGCCGCGGCGGTGGAGGAGTGCAAGCGGCTGATCGAGCAGACGCACGAGTACGCCGCTGCGTACAAGCCCAACGCGGCCTTCTTCGAGTTCTTCGGCGCCGAGGGGTGGGCCGCGCTGGCGGAGATCATCCGCGCCGTGCCGGCGGGTATCCCTGTCGTGCTGGATGCGAAGCGCGGCGACATCGCCGACACGGCCGACGCCTACGCCACCTCCGCCTTCAAGCACCTCCACGCGCACGCCATCACCGCCTCGCCGTACATGGGCGGCGACAGCCTCCAGTCCTTCCTGCGCTACGCCGACAAGGGCGTCTTTGTGCTCTGCAAGACATCCAACAAGGGCAGCAACGACCTCCAGTGCCTTCGTGTGGGCGACAAGTTCCTGTACGAGGCGGTGGCCGAGCGGGCGGAGGGTCCGTGGAACGTCAACCGCAACGTCGGCCTCGTCGTCGGCGCCACGGACCCGGTCGCGCTCGCCCGCGTGCGGGCGCAGGCGCCGACGCTGTGGTTCCTCGTGCCGGGCATCGGTGCCCAGGGCGGGAGTCTGAAGGCGAGCCTCGACGCGGGCCTGCGCGCTGATGGAAGCGGGATGCTGATCAACGTGTCCCGCGGTCTCGCCCGGGCCGCCGACCCGCGCGCCGCGGCGAAGGAGTTGTGTGATGAGATCAACGCCATCCGCACCGCCGGCGGCGCGTCCGCCGAGCTCGCCAAGGCGCTCGTCGACTCGCACTGCGTCCGCTTCGGCACCTTCACCCTCAAGTCCGGGAAGTCGTCCCCCATCTACATCGACCTCCGCCGCCTCGTCACGTACCCGTCCATCATGCGCCTCGTCGCGCGCGAGTACGCCCGCGTGCTGCGCCGCTACTCGTTCGACCGCATCGTCGGCCTGCCCTACGCGGCGCTGCCCATCGCCAGCGCCATCTCGAATGAGATGAACGTCCCGCTCATCTACCCCCGCCGCGAGGCGAAGAGCTACGGCACCAAGGCAGCCATCGAGGGCGAGTACAAGAAGGGCGACCGCGTCGTCATCATCGACGACCTCGTCTCCACCGGCGAGACGAAGGTGGAGGCGATCGAGAAGCTAAAGTCCGCCGGCCTTGAGATCGTGTCCATCGTCGTGCTCGTGGATCGCGAGATGGGCGCCAAGGCGTTCCTGAACAAGCTCGGCTACGACTTCGAGGCGGTGGTGGGGCTCTATCAGCTGCTGCCGCTCTGGCGCCAGAGCAACGCCATCACGGCACAGCAGGAGGCGGAGGTACGCTCCTTCCTTGGCCAGTGGAAGAAGAGCAAGCTGTGAGAGTGACACAACACACATACGCACACACACACACTCATACGCACACACGTAGCAGCTGCGTCTCCTCCCCTGTCTCTCTCGCTCTCTCCTATCACACCGCGGTCTATCCTCGTCCTTCTCGATCGGCTCCCGCGGTCGGCCGCGTGCCTTTACTTCTGTCCTTTGTCGGGACGGACACACACACACACACAGACACACACAGACACACTCAGACACACTCAGACGTGTTCGTGTGTGTGTGTGTGTGTCTGTGTGTTTCTTCATCCTTTTTTTTTTTTTCGTGTCTGCCTGTGTGTCTCTCGCTTCACCTCCCTGTGCGCGTCAAGTGTCTTTAACAGAGAGTGTCGGACGGCAGTGTGGGGTGCTGCCTCTGTCTGCGCGTATGTGTGTTTGTGTGTGCGTGTGTGGGTGATGATGATGCCGGAGGAACGAGTGTGCGATGGGACGAGGAAGAGAGAGGGAGCGAGAGAGATGCGGGTGTGTCTGTCTTTTGTTGTGTGTGACCACCACCACAGCCACCACCGCCCCCCTCTCCGTCTCTCGTGCAGTCGGTGTTGGGATTGCTCGTGTGATTCACTGCCGTCAGCGTGTGAGCACACACACACACACACACACCGTCAGGTAAGCCTGCACGCACGCTCGCGTGTCGCATGGGGCACCGCTAAACAAGAACACCACCACAAACAGGAGCAGCACCGTTCTTCTTCTTCTCGTGTCGCTCTGGAGACACAGAGAGAGAGAGTTGATGTCTGTGAATTGCAGAAGGCGATGAAAGGAAAGGTTAGGAGGAGGCGGCGGGAGGCAGACGCAGGAGGTGTTCTGGGAACGGCGTCATGCACGGTGGGCAGCGCACCACGGCTGGGCGGTGTGCTGATGTTGCTCTTGTGATTTGTTGGCGTTACTGACGTGTCCGAAAGGGTTACTCGCGTGCAGGCTCAGTCGACGGTTGCACATCGCCGTTTGTTGTGGTGCGCGTGCATGCGTTTGTGGACTCGTTCTTCACTTCTTGTCTCTCTCTCTTGCACACCACTCTGTCGTCGTCGCCGGTCGTCATCACCGACTGCAGATGGTTCTCCAAGTAACGCACTCGCTCCCTTAAACACGGTGACACACACACACAGACACAGACACACACACACACACACACCAACACAGAGGTACGGTTGCCGTGGTGACGATGTCCAGCTTCACCCCTGTCGCCTCGCTCAAGGGCCGGAGCGTCGCCTCCGCCACGCAGTTTTCACGTGCCGACATCGACGCACTCATTCAGCTGTCTCTCAAGATGAAGGCGCACATCGAGGCGGGCAAGACGATCGACGCGCTGCACGGCCGCGTCATGACGCCGCTGTTCTTCGAGGACAGCTCGCGGACGTTGTCGAGCTTCTGCGCGGCCATGCTGCGGCTGGGCGGTGGTGTCGTCAACTTCAAGGTGGAGTCGTCGTCCGTGAACAAGGGCGAGTCGCTGCAGGACACGGTGCGGACGCTGGACGCCTACAGTGACGTGCTGGTGCTCCGCCACCCGAAGGAGGAGGCGCTGGAGCAGGCGATCGGCGCCGCGACGCACCCCATCATGAACGCCGGCAACGGCGCCGGCGAGCACCCCTCGCAGGCCTTGCTCGATACCTTGACGATCCACGCCGAGCTCGGCGCCGTGGACGGCATCGCGATTGCCTTGATCGGCGACCTCAAGAAGGGTCGCACCGTGCACTCGCTCCTGAAGCTGCTCACACACAACTACGCCCTCCGCAAGGTCTACCTCATCGCTCCCGCTGGGCTGGAGATGCCGGCGGAGGTGCTCGAGCAGGTCGAGGCGGATGTGCAGGCGCGCGGCATCGCCATCGAGCAGGCGCCGGCGCTGACGGCGGACATCGTGAGTGACTGCGACGTCCTCTACGCGACTCGACTTCAGAAGGAGCGCTTCGTCGCCACTGCCGCCGGCGACGCAGACGCACTCGCGGCCTTCGAACACGCCAAGAGCGGCTTGTTGATCGACAAGGCGCGGTTGGCGCACGCCAAGGCGAAGATGATCGTCATGCATCCCCTGCCGCGCGTCGACGAGCTCAGCACCGACATCGATGACGACCCGCGTGCGGCGTACTTCCGCCAGATGCGCTACGGCCTGTTCATGCGCATGGCCATCCTCTTCAGCGTGCTCGCGTGAGGTGTTGTTGATAGGGTGTGTATGTGTGTGTGTGTGTGTGTGTGTGTGTGAGATGGCGGAGTGGACGCAGCAGCGGGTGAGTCGCACCGCGTGCCACTTGCCTAACATCATCTGTTCAGTCGCCTCACTTCGATGGTGCCGCCCCCCTTCGGCCACGGCACACAGATACAAACACGCATGCAACACACACACACACACACATGCACACATAAACACAGTCACATCCACACATGTTGAGGCAGACACTTCACTGCACCAG
Source organism: Novymonas esmeraldas (assembly GCA_019188245.1). NCBI lineage: Eukaryota > Euglenozoa > Kinetoplastea > Trypanosomatida > Trypanosomatidae > Novymonas > Novymonas esmeraldas. Next base: position 18,991 of record JAECZO010000176.1, on the reverse strand, counting down.
CGAGCGCTGCCGCTGTTGCGGGGGCAGCGGCGCGTCTCTCTCTCCTATTCCTCTTCCTCGTCCTGCGGCATCGGCGAGCAGAGGTGCTCGGCAACGCGTGTGTGTCTGTGTGCGGGCGGAAGGCACAGAGGCACTGACGGTGGCGGTGATGGCGGTGGGGAGAGCAGTGGAGGATCGATTGCCGTCGCTGTCGACGTGCCTGATGCGCGCACACGACCGCCTCTCTTCTCTTGCAGTGTCGGAGTGGCGTGTCCACCAGCACTGTACGTGTGCGTGTAGTGCTGCTGCTGCTGCTGCTGCCTCTCTCGCACTCACTCTCTCTCTCTCATTCTCTCACGAATGCCACCGCACACGATCCACCACATTGTTGGTCGTGAGTGCACCGTCTAAGATCGCGTGCCACACACACACACACATACAGTCACACATACAGTCACACACGTACACACGTTGATACTACGAGACTCAAAGGACACACACCAACTCTCTCTCTCTCACTCTTCCTGATCGTACGCACAGACTCATCATCATGAGCCTCGAGCTGCGCATCCTCGGCAATGTCTTTGCTAACCCGTTCATGAACGCTGCGGGTGTGCTGTGCAGCACCACCGAGGACCTGATCAGCATGACGGAGTCCGCGAGCGGCTCGCTCGTGTCCAAGAGCTGCACCCCGGCCCTCCGCGAGGGCAACCCCGCCCCGCGCTACCAGACGCTGCCGCTGGGCAGCATCAACTCGATGGGGCTACCGAACCAGGGCTTCGACTTCTACCTCGCCTACGCCGAGGCGCAGCACGACTACGCCAAGAAGCCGCTCTTCCTCTCCATGTCGGGCTTCTCGGCGGAGGAGAACGCAGAGATGTGCCGGCGCCTCGCCCCGGTGGCGGCGGCGAAGGGCGTCATCTTGGAGCTGAACTTGTCCTGCCCCAACGTGCCGGGGAAGCCGCAGGTCGCCTACGACTTCGACTCGATGCGGGCGTACCTGTCCGCCGTCTCAGCCGCGTACCCGCACCCGTTCGGCGTGAAGATGCCGCCCTACTTCGACTTCGCCCACTTCGACGCCGCCGCCGCGATCTTGAACGAGTTCCCGCAGGTGCACTTCATCACCTGCATCAACAGCGTCGGCAACGGCCTCGTCATCGACGTGGAGACGGAGTCGGTCGTGATCAAGCCGAAGAACGGCTTCGGCGGCCTCGGCGGGCGCTACGTCCTCCCCACGGCGCTCGCGAACGTGAACGCCTTCTATCGCCGCTGCCCCGGCAAGCTCGTCTTCGGCTGCGGTGGCGTGTACACCGGCGAGGACGCCTTCATGCACGTGCTCGCCGGTGCCTCCATGGTGCAGGTGGGCACTGCGCTGCACGAGGAAGGCGCCGCCATCTTTGCGCGTCTGTCGGCGGAGCTGCAGGCGGTGATGGCGAAGAAGGGCTACGCGACGCTGGACGAGTTCCGCGGTAAGCTCAAGACGATGGACTAGACACCCGCTTCAGCACAGCAGGAGAGGAAGGAGGGGGAAGGGGGGGGGGTGATGGTGGGGCCGCACCTCTTCACACACGTTTATGTGTCTGTGGAGGTGTTCGCCTCAAGTTGATGAGGCCGTCGCGTGACTGCTCCTCTGCTGGGGGTGCTGTGGTGGCGAATGGCACACACACACACACATCTCACGACCTCTCACGACCTCTCATGTGTGTGTCTCAGTATGTGTGCTCGTCGTTGTCTTCTTCCGACTAAAGCAAGTACGAGTTTCTTCTAAAAGGAAGGGAGCGAGACCACTCACCAAGACACACACATGCACACACACACACGCAGAGCAGGTCTACATGCGGTTGAACACGCACCGTCTCGTCCTCCTTACCTCGCTTCCACCCCCCTCCACTCATCCTTCTCTTGACTTGTCGCATCTCTCGTCTTCCCTCTTTCTCTCCCCCAACACACACACGCGCACACTCACACAGCCGCGCAAAGTCGACGCATCAGCGACGCTCACTCTCTCTCTGAACGTTCACCTCGAGTACGTTGTGTCTTAGCCACTTACTACTACCTCCTTTCTTCTCTCTACTCTCTCTTCAGTGTCTCTGCACAGGTGCACTTGTGACACACACACACACACACACACACACACACAGACACTGACAGACAAGCAAACTGAAGGACACGCAGACACGTTAGCACGCGTTTTCACCCCTCTTCTTCTTTTTGTTTCTCTACTTCTGTTGTGCTTCCGTTTCGGTTTCTCGCTGCGTCTGCTCCGTCTCTCGCCATTTTCTTTTTTTTTTTTTCCCCGTCACGATCGCCACACACACACACACACACACACACACACACACAGTCGCTCACATCTTTGGCAGGATGCAGCTGCGCCGTCTCACCTGCAGCACGGCTGCCTGCGTGGTGGCTCGTCAGGCCACACGCCGAGTGCACAGCGTCGCCGTCCTTCAGAACTCGCGGCCGGCCGCGACGGCCGAGAAGCTCGGCACTGCCGTGACGAAGGAGGCGGTGGCGGCCGCGAACAAGTTGCCTGCTGCGCTCCTTGAGAAGGCGTGCAACCCGCGGCTGGTCGCCTTCACCGAGATGGACTTGGCCCGCACCCGCTTCGCGCCGCTCATCGCCACCATCACGGACGAGGTGGACTACAACGGCATCGAGCAGCAGGTCGCAAGTCGGTTCCTGAAGGACCCGAGCAAGCTGCAGCCCGCCCCCGCGGCTCTGAAGAAGTTCCGCGAGACGAACTGGACAGATGTGACGTCGCTCATGCTCTTCTACGAGGAGACGATGTACCCGATCCGGATGAAGCACCACGAGTACAAGGACTACGAGCTCACCAGCTTCCACATCAAGGATGTGCTGAAGCGGGGCCTGTCCGCCTTCAAGCAGGACTACCTCGACCAGCAAACGGCGGAGCAGACAAGGGTGAAGGCGCACATGAAGAAGTGCAGCGACTTCATCAGCGCCGCGGTCGCCACTGCCTTCGACACGGCGGTTTGCAACGACCTAGCGAACATCCTTCGCATCGGCGGTGAGACGCACAGCCACGCGCACCGCATGGCCCTCAAGATCCTGGATGACATGAACATGATGAAGGTGCCCTACAACGCAGCGACGGCTGAGATCCTCCAGGCGACCACCTTCAACGACGGCCCCTTCGACAACTCGCCGCTGCTCTTCGAAGTGATCGAGTACCCGGAGCGCGGCGAGGTCACCGTCGGCACAGGCTCGCTGGAGAAGATCAGCGGCGACATCCTGCAACTCATCAGCAACCGCCACCACACCCCGCTAGACGACGGCTTGCTGATCCGCTCCCCCGACACACACCCGAACCTGCAGCGCTCCCCCGAGTAGTGCGCCTCCATCGCGCGGTGGGTGATGACGTCGGTGGTGATGCTGGTGACGACAGATGCATCGGCATCTCTCTGTAGCGTAGGATAGTGGTTCTCGGGTCCCGCCTTCTCCCCCCTCCTTCCCACACAACCCCTCCCCCTCGCCTCTCTTGCATCACAGTGGGGATCAGACTTGTACGCGTGAACGTGATGACGGGCGGTGGCGAACCAGGGGAAGGGGGGAAGGGGGGGGGGAAGGGAGAAAGCGCGGAGGGTGGGAGAGAGAGAGGATGAGATGGTGACACGTGTGTGTGTGTGCGTGTGTGTGTGGACCAGGCGTCGTGCGATCGAGTCTGTGTGTTTCACGGAGAGGCGAGCGCACACGGACACACACTCTCGATTGCTCTCCACATCTCGTCAGCTCTGCCACCTGTCGGCGCTGTCCTGTAGTGACACGGCGCCTCTGCGAACCCTTCTTCATCTTTTGTTTATGTGATGCTGTGTGTGGATAGTGGTGGTGGTGGTGCGAGGATGCCAACACACACAGCCACACACACACACACACACACACACACACAGTTACGCGCTGCCACACACAGACACACAGACACACAGACACACACACTAGGACCGGCGTGTTGCCGGAGCGGGTTCGGGGAGTCGAGAGACGAGCGAGTCAGCGAGAGACGATGAGGGTGGAGGAGGCTGCTGCGGCTGCTGCAACACACCTCCTTCTGGTCCTCCCCCCCTCCCGCCCCAACTCTCATCACTCACCTCTTCGCATCTCGTCACGGTTCGTGATGAGTACGTGGGTAGTGTGTGTGTGCATGCACGCGTGCGCAATTGTGACGATCTTTTCCTCCTCTTTCTCCCTCTCTCCACACACACACACACACACACATACACACGTCTGGTCTGTGCACGTCCGCAGAGGACTGGGGAGCTGATCTCTCTCTCCTCTCTCCCACCTCTCCCCGCACCCCCCCCCCCGTACACACAAGTTGCAGTCCGCAACCCACACACACACACACATACACATACACACACACATCCCCCCCTCTAGAAGGAATGGACTTCTCCTTCCCGCACTTCACCCGTGCCAGCACCGACAACGTTGTCGCGTCTACACCGCAGAAGTCGCTGCTGGAGTTGGTGATCGAGGCGAAGGGCCGACTCGGCCTCGTGCCGCAACGCGAGGCGCCACGGCGGCATCCCTCCGCCTCCACCTTCCATCAGTTCTCCGGCAGCGATGAGGACGGCGACGACGCGGCCGGGGCAGAGTCCGGGGCGGCGCAGGATGCGGTGCTGACGACGCGCACCTCCTGGGTGCCGCCGAGCCACCTGCTGGACTACTTCTTCTCCGGCGAGTTCCTGTCCATCTTCCTCTCGCTGCACGGTATCACGGCCTCGCGCGCGGCGTCGCTGCTGGCACCGCCGCTGCTGACGGTGCGCGACGCGCAACTGCACCCGCAGGTCGAGGCGGGTCTGTGCGCTGCGCTCCACGAGACGGCGCTGGGCGGCCCCAACGGCCATCTGCAGCGCGGTGGTACGTGGGGGGCGCCGCAGGGGGGCCGCGGCGCTGCCTTCGCTGGTGGCGCACATCACTCCTCCTTCGCTGGCATGAGCGGCTTCACAGAGCACGAACGCACTGCAGCCGGTGGTGGTGGTGGTGGCGGAGGTGGTGGTACTCTCTCTGCACTCGCGTCCAGAAGCGCGGGAACGGCGAGGGCGACCAGCGCCGAGGCGTCACGTGTGCTTCTGCGTGGGCTGCAGCAGGTGTCCCTGCCGGCGCTCCTCCTCGGTGACCACGTTCTGCTCAGCGGCCCGCGCGGTGTGGGCAAGCGCACGGCAGCGCTGCTGTGCGCCGGTGCAAACATCTTGGCGTCGGTGCACAGCGCGAGTCTCCCGGCCGCGGTGTCGGAGGCGGCAGCGGCGGCGGATGCAGACGCGGGTGAGGTCGACGTGAGCGATGCGACGACGAGCGCCGCGCTGAAGACGGAGGAGGCGAAGACGGAGCGCGCGGCCGATGCGGCGGCGGTGAAGGAGGAGGACGAGGAGGCGGAGGAGGTGGAGGCGGCAGCCGCGTCGACGGCGCCGCCTCCATCGTCCCCACCCGCTCCCCACGCGCTGCTGCTCTTCGCCTCGCACTCGGAGGTGGCGGCCACGGCGCGGTGGCTCGAGTGCGTCTTCGGCCCCGCCGCCTTCGCGCCGTACGTCTTTGAGCGAGACAGTGTCGCTCTTCAGCCGCTGAGGCTGGAGCCGCGTGCGAGGGACGCACCGGCGTCGAGCAGCGGCGGTCCGGTGCCGAGGGAGGCGTCCCGTGCGTACGACGCGCCGCCTCACTGGTGCCTCCACAGCGCCCCCGCTGCCGTCGCGGAGGGTGGCCGCCGCTTCATCGGCCCCCCTGTGGCGCTGCCCTTCATCGCGGACGCTGCCGGCGCGGCGGGGCCGCCGGTGCTGCTCGAGTCGGCCGACCCGACGCAGGCCGAGTCGATCCCGGTGGGTCTCGCAGAGCTCGCGGCCCTGGTGAAGGAGGCGCCGCTCCCGGCCGAGGTCCCCAGCGCGGTGCCGTCTGGTGCAGCAGAGCGCACGTCTGCTGAAGGCGACGGCGATGATGGGGCTCACAGGCGGCGCCGTCGTCGTCGAGAGTCAGAGGACGAGGCCAGCGACGGAGGAGACCGGCGGCGTGGTGCCACGAGCTCGTCACACAGTCACCGCCACCGCAGCCACCGCAGCCGCAGCGATCGCGATGGCAGTGGTGCTGCCGCCGCTGGCGACGACGACGGCGACGACGGCGACGATGGCGCGCGAGTGCTGCGCCACCGCCGTGTGGAGCGCGCACCACACTCTGGCAGACATCACCACCACCGTCGCCGCAGTAGCCGAGAGCGGCGCGACGGCGCGGGGTCGAGCAGTCGTCACCACCGCCACCGCAGCAGCCGGCACGGTCGCAGCGTCAGCGATGACGAGGACGACGACGACGGCAGTGAAGATGAGGAGCGGCGCGTGCGGCGGCACCGTCGCCACCACCGTCACCGCAGCGGCAGCGGTGAGCGCCCCTCGCGAAGCAGCCGGCACCGCCGCAGTGACGGCGACCGCGACCGTCACCACCACCACCACAGCCGTCGCCACCGCAGCTCACGTCAGGAGCGCCGCGGCGCCGCATCGCGCAGCAGCTCCTCTTCGCTCAGCAACTCCAGCGTCTCCTCCGCCACGTCGTCGCCGGCGCAGCAGCACTTGTTCACGATGCCGCCGCCTGCGTTGATGCCGTCCAGCCTCGACGAAGTGGTGGCACCGGTGCTGGACGTCGGCGTGGAGCCGCCGACGGTGGAGGAGCTGCACGCGCTGGCGCTGGCGGCGATGGACGGGACCTCTCCTGCTGTTGTTCTGTCCGCGTTGCCTGCCCACTCCTTCTCGTCCCCCGCCGTCGCCGCTCCTGCTGCCGCTGTCGACGCCGCTGCGGTCCTCGATGGCGGTGGCGACGCCGCCACGGCTGTTGACGCTGACGCTGATGCTGATGCTGATGGTGATGGTGCAGGAGTTCCATCGTTTCTGCGCCAGCGCGTACCACTTCTGCTCACGACGTACTCGGCCTTGCAGTCGGCGCTCAATGCGGTGCAGGGGGAGGCGTCGGCGCTGCCGCCGCTCGAGCACGTGCGCGTGGCCGTGCTCGCCAACCTCGAGCGCGCGCTGACGCCGCCGCTGAAGGACTCCTTCGCCCACGCGTGGTGGCTCTCGCTCACGAACGCCGTCGACGTGGAGTGCCAGTTCGTCGTGACGGCGGAGCGCCTGAGCGGCGAAGTGCGGGGCTTCCTCGACAGCACGATCCTCCCGGACGCCGGCGAGCGTCTCGTCCACTTCGAGCAGCGCGACGCGTCGGTGTGGGCGATGATGAACGTGGAGGTGTGTGCGGTCCCGGTGGAGGCGTCAGCCGGCGCTGCTGATGCCGCCGCCGCTTCTGATGCTGCTGCTGCTGCCGCTGCTGCTGTCTCGTCGCGCGGTCGCCGCGGTGGCGGTGGACGTCCGCGCATCTCCGGCGGCGACATCGACGCGGCGAAGGTGGCGCGGCTCTTCTCCGCCGTGGTCGAGCATCTTTCTGACGAGGGTGGCGAGGCGGCGGCGGCGGCGCAGCAACAGCAGCAACAGCAGCAGCGTCGCGGCGGTGGCGGCGGTGGACGCGTGGTCGTCGTCTGTTCAGCCCGCCGAGAGCAGTCCACGATCCTGACGCAGCTGCAGCAGCTCTTCGATGACCACGTGGTGGAGGCGCGTGCGGTGCCAGTGCGTGTGACGGAGAGCGCAGAGCAGTTCCGCGCCATGGCAGCGGAGGTGCTGGTGCTGACGGACGCACAGCTGACGGACCCACGCGTGCTGCGTGACGTGCACCAGTGTGCGGCTGTGGATCTAATCATCCACTTCTCCTTGCCGCGTCCGGTGATGACGCAGCTGGAGCGGTCGGAGATCATCGGGGTGCTGGCGCAGCGCGGTCGCGCTGTTCTTGGGCACTCGAGGCCGTTCTGCGCTCGCCGTTGGTGGCGCGGTGCTCACGCTCCCCACAGCGGCAGCACTGACTACGCCCCGGTGAAGGTGGCGTCTCTCTTGCTCATGACAGAGCACAACATGCACGGGAGGGCCGGGGCGTGCGTGATGGAGGCGCTGCGTGAGGTTGCCGTTGACTAATCGTGCTGATGCGTCATCATCCAACGTGCCACCACACACACACACACACACACGCACACGTCTGTGTCTCTCTCTCTCTCGCTCGCTCCGACTGAGGTGAGGTGGCAGCGATCGTGTTCTCGTGGGGTGCGCCTGTTCGTCACAACTCTCCCTCTCTGTGTCTTTTGCGTGTCTGGTGTGTTTGTGTGTATGACGTCGGCGAAGATGTGCATCAGCGGACTCCTCGACTCCTCCGCCCCCCCACGTCTGTCTCTCTCCCGTCTCTCATCCCACTTCTCGTGTGTGTGTGTGTGTGTGTGTATGTGTGTTGTGGTGGGAGGGGAGGGCACACGATGTCTGTGTGCGTACACACACACGCACACCCTCGCTCACTCACCTGCTCTCTCTTTTTGATTCTATCTTCTTCTCTCTCTACTCTGCCTCATCTTCGTTGGTGGCTCTGTCAGCGTCGCTGCTGTGCTGCTGTCGCGACCACAACACCTCGCACCGCTATCCCTTCCTCCACCTGCGTTGACACACACACCCACACACAAACACACACACTTGCACCTTCCTCCCTTCACCCACAGCGTTGGTGTTACTTGTAAATGCAGGTGTAGCCGCCGCCGTCTTCCTCCGTCACAGGCGTGGGTACACACACACACACACACACACTGCACACACAGTGCGCACGGTATCGAGTATGGAGGTGCCGGACTCGCTCTACTGGGAGTTGGTCTACGCGCCGTGGGTGGAGGTGGAGATACACATCGGCGGCACCGCTGGCGCCGGCCCCACGGTGGCTGCTACGCCACAGAGCAGTGCTGAGGTCGGCGCCACAGACAACCTCCGTAGTCGAGCACCGCTGCGAACGGCGGCGCCTTCTCACTCCGCCGCTCCCGATCGCCACCGCAGCGCAGTGGGGGACTCGGCGGCCCCATCATCCGTGACGGCGGCGGCGGCAGCGGCGTGCGTGACCCACACGGCGGCGAAGCGGCGCCGTGGCGCGTCGCTGTCCTCCGACGACGGCAGCCGGGCGGAGGTGGCGGGTGGGATCACTCACACGGGGCACTCACCGCCACCCGCGCCTGCACCCGCACCCGCACCAGCCCACCACGAACGGAGGCCGGTCGACGAGGACGCCAGCGGTCCTGCCGTGGCCGGCGGCGGGGCGAGCCAGAGACACGGTCTACCAGCTGAGCTGGCGCACGCGTCAACGCTGCTGTGTAAGGTTGTCGTCGACGCCGCCGCCGCCGGCGTGGGTGTGCTGCTGTGGAACGGGGACGACGCTCTCTGGTGGGGGACGCTCTCTTCGACGTCGCTGCAGGCGATGGTGCGCGCTGCTCTTCCCTCCGTGCAGTCGCTCGCCATGGCGGACGTGCTTGCGCGGCTGCAGAGGGCCGCGTCGAACGGCGTGGGGACGTCCCTCGACCGCCTTCGCGTGGTGGCGCCCGCCGCCGACAGCGGGGCGGAGCTGACGACCGTCTTTGCGCTGCGTTGGGAGGTGTACAGCGGCTACACGATCCCCGCGATCTTCGCAGTGCCGTGCGCCGTGGTGCGCGACCTCTCCACCTCTGCTGCTGCTGCTGATGCATCTGTGAGGGACGGTGGCGAGCCGTATCCCGGGGTGCGCCTGGTGAGCAAGGCTGAGGCGCGTCACACTCTGCTCTTGGCGCCCTATCAGGCACAGTCTCTCATCCTGGCCGAGGCGCTTGTCGTCGCGTGTGAGGAGATGGGGGATGGCGCTGTCGAGCGGCTGCTGGGCCGGCTGCGCGGGCGCTACGCACAGGCCTACGCCGATGCACGCGCCGTCGCCGTCGCTGCTGGGCGACCGGCGTCTGACATGCCCTCGCCGTCGTCCGTGTGTGCGTCCGACGGCGGCGGCGGCGGCGACGCGCCGCGCGGCTGTCTGGAGCGCATGTCGGTGTGGTGCAGGGAGCAGCAGGCCACCGCAGCGCGTCAGCTGCGTACCAGCGTTCGCCTGCCGCCGTCACTCCTGCCCCTGCAGCCGCTCATCAAGGACGCGCAGGCCTTCGGCGCCGGACGCTCCGTGCACCTCCTCGGCGAAGCAGCGGTGGGCGACGCGGCGGCGGTCGTGGACACTGGCGTGCCACGGCAACCACCTGCGCCGCCGTCCAGCTCCAGCCCGACTGACTCTCGCCACGCAGACACCGCAGGCGCACCGCCAGCCCCGCCCGCACCGGCGCCATCGTCCGCTACCGCCTCCACAGCAGCGCCGCCCAACACGCGTCTCCGGGCTGTGCGGCGGCTCTTCCAGTAGCGGACGGCACTCGTTCATCTCCTTCCTCTTTCTCTATGGCGGACTGTTGCCTCGGGGCATAGTCCTTGCGCAGACTCGCTGCTGTGCGCGTGTATACATGTGTGTATCAATGTGTGTGTACGTGTGTGTGTGTGTTTATGGGGGGAGAGGTTCGGCAAGTGGAGTGTTGTATGCACTGCCCCATCCTCCCTGTTGTGCATCTTCACCTTCTACTACTGCTACTGCCCCCTCCGCTCTCTCTCTTTCTTCTCTGACGCACAGACAGAGAGACGCCAGCACACACACACACACACACACACACACAGGCAGACACACGTACACATACACACATTGCATCTTCCCCCCCTTTCTGTCTCTCTCTCTCTCTCCCACCGCGTCCCCGCGCATCATCACCGGTCATCAGCGATGGCGCCGATGATCTGCTGCCGCCTCATCATACTCCTCTGTCTCCTCTGCTTCACCGCGTGCGGTGTGTCCTCGTCCTTCCTGCCGCTCTTCCGCGCCTCCATTCTGAACAAGGATGAGGCCACCAGCAGCACCAGCGGCGCGAGTGGAGTGGTCAAGTCCACCATCTACTACTGGTACGTGGAGACCGCGCACTCTGTGCCCACTGGTGGTGTCAGTTCACTGCGTCTGCACAACAGCGACCGCACGTGTGAGACGAACCGGTTGTACTTCACCGTCTCTGCCGCGCTCTCCACCGCTGGCGGCGCGCTCGGCGCGGTGGCGACGCTCATGGCCGCCACGTGGGTGTACGCCGGTATCGACTCGTGCTTCCACACCTTCGTCGCCTTCATCACGCTGGTCTCCAGCGTCAGCTACGCCGTCGCTCTGACGATGGTGATGCTCTCCTACATGTACACGACATGCGCCGACGACGACGCACACCGCACCGCGCCGATCAAGGACATGAACCCACCACACAAGATGGTGGAGGGCTTCGTGCTCCTGTGCATCGCCGTCGGTGGCCTCTTCCTGTCCTTCCTCGTGGTGGTGGCGCACTTCTGCTGCTGCGGCGACGCCAGCGACTACCACCCGCGCCGCATCCGCCATGACGATGATGACGACGACGACGATGATGATGGTGCGTCCTACAGAAGCGACTCTCTCAGCGCCAGCAGCAGAGGCAGCTCCGTCAGCAGCATCCGCAACGTCGACAGAAGTTTTTCACGTGTGCCGTCGACCGTGCGTCGGGCTCGCGTGGAGGACGGCATGTCGCGTCGCTCGAGCGCCAGCGATCTCCGCCAGCCGTCGATGCTGTACAAGGGCGCCGCGTCACAGTCTAACAGCCGCTCGCAGTCGCACCAGTCGAGCATGCAGAGCGTGTCGCGTCCCTCGAGCATGCGAAGCGCGTCCTCCTCTGCAGGAGGAAGCTCTCGCATGCCTTCCGTGGGCTCGCGCCGTCGCTGAGGGTGATGAGGCGCGCGCGGCGGCTCCTCTCGTCACGCCGTTCTCCTACCTGTGTCACCACACCGTGTCCGTGCGTGCATGTGTGTGTGTGTGTGTGTCCGCTCAGAGGGCGTGGGACGTGATTCACACGTTGTGATCGAGGACGCTTGTAATGCTCCTCCTGCTACCGCATCTGGTGTTCATGTGCTTCCTCTCCGACCTCCGCTTGCACGCACAGACACACACTCCCATGCAGCCGACGCGTGTGTGTATGTGTGTCCCTCTGGTGACGGTGCGGGCCTCCTCACCAGCTCACGCTGCGGGGCACCGAAGACCGCTGTAACGGGGTAGCGTATCTCCCCTACCCTCCATTCCCCCCTCTTCACCACACAGCCCTGCCCATCTTTTTTTTTTTTTTCTCTGTTCCTCTCTCTCTCTTCATCATTCCTTGCTCGCACAGCGCCTCACACAGGTGCACCGCAACGCATCGCTGTCTCTCTGTCTCTCTGCTTCCCCACCCACCATCACTGTGTGCAGGAGTCACCAAGCGCGTACTCCATTCATTGGCCTCTCTCTCCCCCTCTTTCTCTCTTCAATGTGCGTACTGTTTCTTGTTTGTGTTGCACTTTCGTTTTATAGCTGTGGATGAGAGAGAGTGTGTGTGTGTGTGTCTGCTTCCCCCTCACACACTCTCTCTCTCCTCCTCCTTCTCTGTTGTCTTGACGGGCGAGGACGCGGGTGTCACGTGTGTAAACACTCCCATCACACACACCGCCTTCTCTCTCTCTGTCAAGTATGCGTGTGATTTCATTTCTCCCCTCCCCTCCCCTTCGTCCTCCTCTTCATCAGCTCGAGACTGCTGCTGCTGCTGCATGGCGCTGTTCTCGACTGCAGCACGTCGTCGTCGTCGTCGCAGTCGTGTTGGAGTCGCTTTTTTTTTTTTACTTTTCCTTCTCTGCCGTTGTCCATGTGCACAGGACGTGTATCGGTGCGTACGTGCGTGTGTGTATGTGTGTGTGCAGTGGTGCACATCCTTGATGATGACTCTACCCCCCCCCTTCCTTGCGTGTCTCCCTCCTCCGCTTCCTCCCCCTTCTCTCTCTCTCTTTCTCTGTGCGAACGCTAGTCTCGCCGCCTTCTGTTCATGACGTCCGCTTCTCCTCCTCCTCCCCCTCCTCGCCCCTCTCCGTCCACAGCGACCCATGACGCTGTGTGACACATGGACGCGCACATACACACACACGTACATTCATACATACAAAGTCACACGTGTTTGCAAAAAAGAAAAAAAAACAGGAGTGCACGGATGCATGATTTGGTTGACTGCTGGCGATTCCATTACCACCTTCCCAACCCACAAAGCTCGTCTTTTTTTTTTTGATTGCTGTCGTGCTTCTTTTGCATTGTCTTGTGTCGTGGTACATGAACAGCGTCTGTGTGTGTGTGTGTGGGGGGGGGGCACACGTCTCGGACCAACGCTGCTGCTGCTGTGCAGCTGCAGCCGCGCGCACCTCCATAGCGCCGCGTTAGCGCCTCCACCTGCCGCCACCGTCGTCGTCCGCAACATGGACGATGGTGGAACGGCCGCCGTCTACCTCTCTCTTTCTTTTGTTGGACCTTCTGTGCCTCTCCCCCCCCCCCACACACACACACACACCTGTTGGGTGAAAGAAGTGTATTGCATGCACGTGTTTGTTCGCCCACTGTCGTCTAGGTGTGCGTGTGCTTGTGTTTGTGTGTTTTTGTATTTCTGTGTCTGAGTGTTTGTGTGCGCGCGTGTCTTGGCTCGCTTCTTTGCAAATTCTCTCTTTTTTTTGTTTTGAGTTGTCCGACTTGCGCATTTACGTGAGGAAGTGACGCCGATGAAGAGGAACACGCGTGAGCCTCACGCTGATAAAGAAACAGAACTACAACAAACACAAACACACACATGTACGCACACTGACACGCAATCCCAGAGTCGCGGCGGCTCACACATTCACACCTCTGCGCGCGTGTTGTTTTGGGTGCATGTCCGTGTGTGTGCGCGGCGTCGGGCGGGAAGGGGAGGGGCAACGACGCGGGTCTCTGCTGTCCATCACTCGTCGTTGTGCGCACAGGCGCTGGTATCCTTTCACGCTCTTCTTTTTTTTTTCCTTCTGTTCTTGTGCACCGTTGCGCACGCTCCCAGTTGCTCTTCTGCGTCAAGCGCAGGACGCGAGAGTGCGCACCTCCAATCTTCTTCTCTTCACCCCCAACACACACACACACACAAACACACACGTCCATACAGAGTTACGTCTCTCCGTCTCCAGTGCCACGTGAGCGTCGCTTTGCCACCAACACAAGAAAAAAAAAAGTGTACACAAGTAAACGCGAGGTCCGACGCCACAGCAGCTCTCTTCACATCGAGCTCCGCCTCCCGTGAACGTCCTCGGCCCTCACCTACGCCCTGACAGACACACACATACACATACACACACAAACACATACACAAACACATACAGAGACACATACACAGAGGTGCACCGAACGAGCAAGATGCTGTGCCAACGCATTGTTGTGTTGATCTTGACGATCATCTTTACAGCCTGCATGACGTGCTCCATTCTCTTCCCCGCCTTCCGCAACTCGGCGAAGAACAGCGATGGACGGACGGTGCGCCGCACCTACTACTTCTGGTACACGGAGACGACAACGAGCGGCACAACCACCACCACCGCCAGCACAAACGACTTCGCCTTTGCGGGGACGGCGCGCAACTACGTCCGCAACTTTGAGTGCCGTCAGGCGAGGGCCCTCTACACCGCGCTGTCAGCCGTCTCCGTCGCCGCGGCCGGGCTCGGCGGGATCGCCTGTCTCGTGCTGGCGTGCTGGACCACAGCAGGCCACAATGTCAGCATCGGTGCTGTAGCCGCGGGGACCACGTTCCTCGCCATGGCGTGCGCCGCGGCGACGGTGGGGCTGGCGGCCTTCGTCTACACCCACGACTTCTGCTCCCCCCCGAGCACCGCCGCCAAGGTGCCCTCGCCACACTCCGACGCCTTCAAGCTCGTGGAGGGCTTCGGGCTCGCCTGCGCTGCCACCGGCGGCTTCCTCATCGCCTTCATCGCGCAGGTGGTCGGGCTCTGCCGGAGCTGTGCGCCCGCGCCGGAGAAGTCGCCAGTGCGCGTGCGCTCGGCGAAGGGCGGCGGCGACGGCCGGTACAGCGACGTCGACTCGGCCGCGGCGCGCAGTCCGTAGCTCCGGTGCGCTCTCTTCGACTCACGACAGAGAGAGGAGGGACGAGGGACGAGGGACGTGGGAGACGATGACAGAGTCGAAGACGCGATCATGGCGGACACGTGATGCACCACCCGGGGACGACGATGACGTGCCCTTTTACGCGAGACACGGAGAGAGAGAGTGGAGGCGGCGAGCATCGCCGCCATTGCAAGCGTGCGTGTGTGTGTCTCCCACAACGTTACTCTCTCTCTGTGTACGTACGCATCGTTTCTGTGGAGTTATTCATTGACACGTTGTCGACCACTTTTTTTTTTTTCGCATTTCCGACGCGCCGTCTGCCACCGCGATCTCGTTCGCGCACCACCATCGTTGGTTGGTGAAACAGAAGTTCACCTCCACGCACATCCCTCTATCCATCCCTCCATCCCTCTCTCTCTCTTTCTTCGCTTTTGACTTGACTCACATCTGTGTCGCAGTGTGTCTATTTCATTTCCCTTCAGCTGTATGCATGGTCTCACCGTGCGGATTTCTTTATTTCTTTTTTTTTGTTTTTGTTTGTTTGTGCATGCTTGTGCTTGTGTGCGCGCCTGTGCTTGTGTGTGTGTGTGTGTGCGTCGACCCACTCTACCTTCTCTCTCTCTCTCATTCCCCGACTTGTACTCGCCGAGTCGTGTTCAACAGTGCTTCACATAACATGTGTCTGTGTGTGTGTGTATCTGTGTGCGTCGTGTCCTCCTCTCTGTCGTCATTCTTATCTCGTATACACATACGCACACACACACACATAGACACGACACAGTCACATTGAAATCAGTGCGCGCAGCTCCGCTTTCTTCCCTTTTTTTCTCTCTCTCTTTCGTTGTGCAAGAATGATTGTTGGATGTGCTGGAGGCGTCTTCCACACACGTTGGCCGACGACGCGTGGATGTCCGCGTCTCTCTCTCTCTCCTCCACTTCCCTCGACATCTTCTACCGAGTTGAGCAAGGAGGGGACACGAGGAGGAGGAGAAGGTACATGTGTGTGTGCGTGTGGAGGCAGGGATGGTGTACAAGAGGGAGGTCTCTTGCAGACTCTCCATAGATGCGCCTCCTTTGGCAACGTCAGAGGCACGCATGCACTCACACATAGACACAGCCGATTGAAGGTACGCGTGCGTGTGTGAATGCTCGCGTGTGTGTGTGTGTGCGTGCCTGTGTGTGCCAAGTGTTGTTGTTGTTGTTGTCTTTCACTATCGATTTTTTTTTTTTTCGACATTTCACTCCTCTGTTTTTTCTCTGTTCTTTCTTGACTCTGACGAGCCAGGCGTGGCGCTGCTGTCTCTGTGGTAGTGGTGGTAGTGCTGCTGTTGCTACTGCTGCGAGGTGGTTGGGGGTGGGAAGAGAGGCGATACGCTCTTGCACACACTCATGTGTGTGTCCGTGTCCGTGTGCGTGTGTGTGTTTGTTTGTTCGTCTGCATGTCTCTGTGTCTGTGTGTGTGTGTCTCGCGTCGCTCAGTCATTCTCCTCTCTGTCTCTCGACTTGCAGAAACAGCTCCGGGAGGTGCGTCTCCACGTGCGGCGCAGTGGGCACCGCCGGCAGCGAGACCTGCTCAGCTACCCCACACCTCCCCACTTCCCAGTATGCGCGCACGTGTGTGTGGGTGTGTTCACGTGCTTCATGCCCTAGTCACGCTTCCCCCCATCCCCTCCACACCACTCTCTGCGTCCTCTGTCTCGTCCTCTCCTCCGCCGCACACCCCGCGTGTCCGACACACACACACACACACACACACACACACACACATTGCACAGTTACTCTTGTTCAAGTCTTTAACGTGCGCGCTTCACCTCACATTCTCCTTTCTCTCCCCCACACGCACACACATACACACTCTCTTTCACACACACACACACACACCTCGTCGGTCAGAGCAATGTTGTGCTTTCGTGCTGTGATTCTCCTCTTCTTGGTCGTCTTCACTGCATGCGCGACATGTTCCATCCTCTTCCCGCAGTTCCGGCGAGAGTCCGCGGCGTCGACGACCCCCGCGACCGGCCCGACGCGTCTCACGGTGTACTACTGGTACAATGAAAGCGCGGTGAGCACGTCAGCTGGCGGCAAGAGCACCACGACAGTGCGCCACTACACTCGTGACTTCACTTGTTCAACGCAGCATGCCTTCTACACGGCGGCGGCGGCGCTCTCCGTCGCTGCCGCTGGTCTCGGCGGTGTGGCTGCGCTGTTCGCGGCATGCTGGACCTCCGCCGGCCGCCGCTCCTGCCTCGCTGGCATCGTCACTGCCGCCACGTTCTTCGCCTTCGCGTGCAGCATCGTCACACTCGCGGTGAGCGCGTACGTGTACGTGACGGGTCTGTGCGGTGCCAAGGCTCCCCAGGCGGACGAGTACAAGCTGGTGGAAGGCTTCGGACTGATTTGCGCCGCCGCCGGTGGGCTCCTCATCACATTTGTGTTGGAGGTGGTGGAGTGCTGCTGCGGCTGCTGCGGCGGCGCCTCGACGCAGGAGAAGGACACCAGCGATGAGGAGGAAGATGACCACTGAGGACAGAGAGGAGGAGGAGAGGGAAGGAGAATTGAAAAAAAAAAAACAACAGAAAGGAGAGAGAGATGTGCGAAGAGCCTTGTACGCACACACACACACACACACACACACACACGCAAGTGCGCATTCATGGTGGACAGATGCACGCTGGAAGAGGCACTGTCACGGGGCCTGCGTCTCTTCCGCTTCTTCGTCTTGATCTGCTGGAAGAGCAGAGGCGACCCCCTCTCTCCTTCCCTCTCTCTATCTGTACCGTCGTGCGGCAACGCTTCATCTTCTTCTCCTTCGTGTTTGCTCTCTTTTTCTTGTTTCTCTCATTTCTCGCTTTGAAGAAAAAAAAAAAAGAAGAACCATGCACACTTGAGCACGTGCATGTATTTGTGTGTCTGTCTGTGCGTGTATGGGTGTGATTCAACGCAGCGCAGTACCACCGTAGATCTTACTTCGATACAGCGCTTCCTCGTTCCATGGCCGTCTTCCTCTTCTTCCTCTTCCCCCCTACACACACACTGGTAAGTGTGTGTGTGTGCGTGTGTGCGTGTGTGCGTGTGTCTCTCCTTGTGTTCTTCGCATTGAACATGGTCTGGTTGCTCCTTCCCTCCTTCTTTTTTTTTTTTCTCTTCTTCACCACTTTTTCCGGCTCGCTGCTGCCTCCATTATCCACATGCAAGACAGCTGCGGCTGCCGCACGCGCGCACGTACATACAAACAGACACACACACGCACGTATGCGCGCTCTCCCCCCTCGACTTCATCCATGCATCCGCACGTCACTGGTGTGTTTGGAGTCGTTCACAGTCGCTCTCTGCTTCTCTCTTTTTTTTTTCTTCTTCCGTGTTTGGAAAAAGCGGCTCGTCGCCAATGTTGAATGTCTCCACCTTCCATGTCTCTCTTCTCTTCTCCTCGTTTGTCCTGCTCCCGTTCTGCCGCGCATTCCCCTTTCACAAAAAAAAAAATTCACTTTCTCATACAACGTGCACTCCCCTAAACACCTCACAACCATAGTTTGAGAAGATGTCCGTCGAAGGCCGTCACCTCGCGTACGGCTTGGCCTTGGCTGGTCAGGGAGCCAACGTCCCACTCTCCATCGCGTAGAATGATGCCACGCAACCCGAGAAGAGGTTTTTGCTGTCGACGATCGCGGGAAGCCCATCTGGGTGACTGAGGTCACCGGAGAACCCTTCCCCATGGCAAGGCACGCACAGTCAGCGTGGATCAGCAGGGCCGCCCCACCGACGGTCAACCCACACGTCGCCTCCCATCGGCCTCCTATGGCCGACCACAGGGCGGTGGCGAGCGTCTTCGAAACGTTCATTCACTCCGCCGCTTCGCGTCAGCACAACCACGAGCGATGGACCCAGGCGAAGCTACAGATGTTGTGGGTGGATGCCCAAACACACAAGCCGCCTCGATGACAGCCGTGATTGGGGACATTGTTGGTGGAATGCACCTCCTCAGCGCGGAGGCAACGGGAGGCAGCAGCGGCCCTGGCACAAAACATGTCGGGCTTAGCAAGTCAGGTCACACAGACACAGGCAGAAGTGGTGCAAACCGCCCAGAGCGTCCAAACGGTGGCCGCCGTGGGCCAGACGCGGGACGAGGAGTTGC
>JAECZO010000016.1:190985-291403 GCA_019188245.1 Novymonas esmeraldas | reverse complement strand
GCGAGGGTAGGGGGACGGGAATCCAATCCCCTAGTCGAAACCCAACAAAGCAATTCCGAACAACCCTGCCCCAGTTTGGTGTCCACAACGAGCGGTGTCGAGAGACTGCGGTTGTTGGTTGAGAGAAACAGCGTGGATGTGGCACATGGTCGCCACGACGACCTCAGAGAAATGAAACATGTATCATTTATATCCGACATGTTGTAACCCTTTCTCTTCCATCCTCTCTTATACCCTTCAGTAACCCCGTTTCTCACGATACGGACAGAAAAGGAGCCAGAAGGCAAGATATTCATGAGGTAACGCGCCGCTAGATGTGTGTTGCACGTGTCGTGTTGCTTTGCTCTGTGCTTGTTGGTGTGTTCGAACCTGGGCAGTGCTTCGTTGTGTCTGGTGGCCTCACTTCCGACTGTAATTGGCAGGAGAGAGTCACAGCGGAGCGCTGCTGACAGTTTCGTTTGGCGTTGTCGGTCTTTTTTTTTTTTTTCTTGTTGTTGGTTCCGCGCTCTCTCTCCTTCTCCTTTTTCTCTTCATCCCTGCAGCACGTGGAGCTGATGCTCATGTGTGGCCCGGACCACTGGCGCACCTCGTCTTCTGTGTTGGTGAGGAACACACGTCTGAGGGTGCGACTCATCGCCGATGCCACGTGAGTCTCTTGTGCTGCGCCTCCCTTCTCCCTGCTTCGTTCTTGCTTTATCACCATTTTACTGCCCTTCTCTGTGTCTTTCTGACATGCCTGTCTCGCTCAGAACGGAGTCCTCTATTCTGCCTTTGCTGTACCTCAATGCTTGTGCCTCGGGAGCTCAGACCGGTGTGTGTGTGTGTGTGTGTGTGTGTGTGTGTGTGTGTCTGTCTGCCTCTCTCTGCTCTCCTTCTTTCTTCTTTCCATAGTCTGGCACCAGTCCGGCCTATTCCCTCCGCCTCCCCCACTCCCTCGTTGGGGAGGAGATGCTTCATGGTGGCGGGTGAGAACTTTTGATCACCATCGAAACCAAATCAGAACAATGAGAGCGACAATCGGCACCACGGCACCCCGACCCACCGCGATGGAGGTGCCGCCACTGTGGGCATCGGCCGGTGCATGAGAGTCCTTCTCATTGTTTTGATTTGGTTTCAACAGGTGTCGAGAGCTCCCACTCTCCGCCATGAAGCATAACCTCCCAAGCGAGGGAGTAGGGGAAGGCGGAGGGAATAGGCCGGACTAGTGCCAGACTATGGAAAGAAGAAAGAAAGAGAGCAGAGAGAGTCAGACGCACAGGTCTGAGCTCCTGAGGCACAAGCAACAGCGGAACAGCAAAGGCAGAATAGAAGACTCCGTTCTGAACGAGGAGACAAAGAGAAGTCAGAAAGACACAGAGAGCGGTTGTAAAATGGCGATAAAGCAAGAACGAAGAAGGGAGAGGGAGGCGCAGCACAAGAGACTCACGTGGCATCGGTGACGAGTCGCGCCTTCAGAGAAGTGCAGCACAAAAGACACACATGCCGAGGTGCGTCAGTGATCCGGGCCACACACCAGCAGCACCTTTACGTGCTACAGGCTTGTCGATGACAAGATGACGGACAAACGCACCCCAACAATCGAGGAGCTGTCGCAGCTGATGAAAGTGCTGATCGAATCAACGACCTAGGCCACAAAGCAGCGCACAGCGTCTGAGGCTCCCTACGAGAACATCGCAAAGGCCCTGATGGAGCAGCTGGAGCAAGGAAATGAGCAGCAGGTACCCGGGAGGCGGGCCTACAACGCCTTCAAGGAGTATCGGACGCTGATCCACACGCCCAAGAAGTGGGACGACCCGCAGTGGTTGCCTAAATGGCAGCAGTTGTACAAGTCTCGCGCACGTGCTGGTGCGCTCAACGCATACCAGACGATGATCCTGTCGGTTGTCACGGACGACAGCATCGAAGCGGCGGAGATGCGGAACCTCATCGCCGTACTCGCTCTGCTTCCCTCCGAGAAGGTCCTCCCTTTCTACAACTTCATGATGTGGGAGAGGATGGAGTTGGAAGCGGCGGACGCCCTCGAGTTCATGGACACCATCCCGGTGCCCATGCACAACTTGTTCTATCTTTTTTTTTTTTTTTTTGTGCTTTCATTTCTTCTCTCGTGATCGCTTTTCTCGTGCAAACACTGTAGATCCACTCCTGAGGAAACCGAAAAACAAACAAACAAACACAGAACAGAAGAGGAGCCTTCCGCCCCAGAGTCACACCTGTCCCGACGATGCCAGACGAGAGTTCTCATTGTCTTTTTCCTTTCTTCCAATCTCATTTTCATCTTCCAAATTGCCTATGAAAGAGTCCTCAGGGGAGTCCACCAGAGGCAGTGTGGCTAGGTCCAGTGTTTTTTCTTTTTTTTTTTGCATCTTGTTCTCCGCCGGCTGGTTACTGAGGCGGTCGCAAGGTTGAAGAAACGCACCCACGCGGGAGGTGAACACCCTCATGACAAAGGGTGAGGTCGTCTATGCGCATTGTCGAGGTTGCTGGCACACGTATGTCATGCAAAACCCTCACGAGAGACGCACATTAGTCATCGCCTCTTTTTTTTTTTTCCCCTTCTCTCTTGTCCGTGTGCCGTGATACCCGCCGTAAGGAGGGGTCATCCACAGCAGTACGCTTTTCCTTTCTACCACACGTACTTCCATTCATTTTACGTTTTTACCTATCTTCTCCGTCGCTTCACCTGAGTTTTTTTTTTTTTTTTGCTGAGGCCCCTGTTCTCACTTGTTGTTCCGCTACCTCGCTTATCTCGTCACGGTGTGTATGGTGCTCCTTCAGCGTCTCCGCTTGCACATACACACAAGAGCACGCATGCGCAGTGCCGCACATGTGCACACAAGTGCGAGCGGGTGTGCTTGAGACGAGATGAGACGAGACGAGGCGAGCGACGGAGAGAGAGTACTGCGGCTTGAGTGTCCACCATTTCGTGATAACACACTTTTTTCCACCTCTTTTCTCCCACAGTGATGTGGATCCCCCTAAAAACAACAACAACAACTGCAAACCTGACACCGGTGTTGGAGCCTTGTGCACTCTCCACAGTACTAGCGTGTCCAACCACTGTCGAGGAGGTGGAGGAAGGCGTGCAGACAGGCAGGCGTCTTCGATACCCATCAGCACCAACGGAGATGCGACACCCACCACTGCCATCACCACGACGTCCATCTCCTCACCCTTCCACCCTTCTTTGCCCCCATTTTTCGTGTTCCTTCCCCGTTGTCCGCTCTCTGCTCACGCTGCCACATCCGTACATAAAACACACACACACACCTGGCGCGGTGCTTCTCTCGATTATGCCGCGTCTGTGTGCTTCACCCCTCTGCCACCACTACTCACCTGTTTGCCTGCAACGTCTCACGAGAAGACCTGTGCTCTTCTTTCTCTTCCTCCCTCTCTTCTTTCCACCCACCTTTCTGCGCAAACGCTACTCTTGCTCTCACCAGTTGGTTCCCGTCCACTGTGCCGCACCCACATCGGCCTCTCTCTCGCCCCTCCGGCCACTGTGTCTCGTGCGGCGCGTCACCCATTTTGCATTGCACTCCGCGGTGTAACACTCCTCTTCTCCCTTCTCTATCCCCCCTCTCCACCACCACCACCACCCCTCGTTTGCTGCAGACCCTCTCTGCCTGACCGCTGCACCTGTGTCCCGGCCCTCGTGCTCCTCCGACACTCTCTCTTCTTCTTCGCTAACGCAACTGGCTGAGACGGAGCTGCACCGACAGTGTTTTCTGTGCAGAGTGGTTTTGCTGCATATCCAGTGTAGGAGTCACTCAGGTGAGGACAGTGTCGGCGGTTCAGAGAAGCGCGCACTGTCGACTCTTCGACTGGTGAGCGGGGGGACATCGCTCGCTGCTGCGCTGCTCCTCTCGGCTTCTCGTCCTCTGTGCTTGCTGGCTTGTGTGCTCGCTGTCCCACCACCGCCCTCGGTTTCCCCTTGGGATTCCCTCTCCCCTCCCCTCCGCTCCACGATGCGCCGCTCGCTGCTGAAGACTGCCGTGGCTGCCGTGCTTCTCTGCGCTGCTATGCGCGGCTGGGCTCAACACGTGGAGTCGGATCCCGAAGAGGTGATGGTGCACCGCCAGGATTTCGATGCTCTGCAGGCGAGGACAGTCAGCACTCGCGTGAGCCGTGGGAGCCGCGTGGCGGACACTGACGGACGGCCCTTCGTGATAACAGCGCCTCCTGACTGGACGCCCATCCGCGTTGCCATCTTCACGTACGACATTGCCGACAGCAGCCGCTACTGCACGGAGGCCGGACAGCGGCGTCCCGACATGAAGGGCGATATCGTCATCTGCAGGCCCGACGACGTTCTGACAGACTCCAAGAAGCAGATGCTGCTGGAGTTCCTGATCCCGTCGGCGGTGCGGTTGCACGAGGAGCGCCTCAGCGTGCAGCGTGAGAGGGGCAGCATTGTCGTCGACCAGCTCATTGATCAAGATCCCGACTGCCGCCCTTTCAGCATCCCCGCTTCGCACAGGAGCGAGGGTGTGGCCGACGCCGACTTTCTCCTGTACGTGGCGGCTGGGCCAACCCTCGATAACACTGTTGCATGGGCCTTGACGTGCCAGAACTTCTGGAATGGCCGCCCGTCTGTCGGCGTCGCGAACGTGTCTCCAAAGTACATCACCTCTGACCAGCAGGCAATGCGTGTCATCGCACACGAGATCCTGCATGCACTGGGCTTCAACTATGATGTCTTCAGCGAGCAGAACATGATGGGCTATGTGGATTCGCTGAGGGGGAAGTCGGATGTGCCGGTGATCGTGTCGCCGCTCGTGGCGGCTCAGGTGCGCGCACATTTCGGGTGCAAGGAGCAGACCTTCTTGGAGCTAGAGGACATGGGCGGCGAGAGCACGGTGCTGTCGCACTGGAAGCGGCGCAGCATGAAGGACGACCTGATGGCGTCGTCCAACGGCGCTGGCATCTACTCCGCTATCACGATCGCTGCGATGGAGGACATGGGCTTCTACAAGGGCAACTACTCCATGGCGGAGCCGATGATGTACGGCCGGAACGCCGGCTGCGGACTTGTGCAAGACAAGTGCGTCGTCAACGGCACCTCGCAGTTCCCATCGATGTTCTGCGGGTCTGCCAATGCCACCAATCTGGTGTGTGCCTCTGACCGTCTGGGTGTTGGCGACTGCAATATCATTAACTACGACTCGCCGCTCCTCCCGCCGTTTCAGTACTTCTCGAGCACAACTCTGGGAGGTACCGATGTAGAGATGGACTACTGCCCCTACGTGGAGGCGTACCGCAAAACGAAGTGTTCCTCTAACGGAAGGTACTTGAACGGCAGTGTGTACGGGGCCAAGTCGAGGTGCTTCGACGCCCCTGCTGGCTTTGCGGAGAGTGGGCGGTTCAGCGCTCAGTACGGCCTCTGCGCCGAGGTGCTGTGCTCCGACTCCTCGTACGCCATAAAGGTAAGGGGAGCGACGATGTACACTCAGTGCTCACCCGGCGCTACCTTGCCGCTCTCCTCGCTGAGCTCCAAGTTCTCCGGTGGCCACATCACATGTCCCCCGTACGACTCGGTGTGCGGCATCCGTGTGAGCACCATGCAGGACCGCCGACGTGAAGCTGTTGAAAAACGAGAAGGACGCAGGGGACATGCCGGCTGAGGCGGCTGTGGCGCTGCTTGTGCAGCGATGCCCCGGTGTGTGAGCGTGCGCGTGTGTGTGCGGTGATCGTTGTTCTTTTGGACAGTGACCACTTCTTTCACACAGATAGCACTGCCGCTGCCCTGCGCTTTTTTTTTTTTCTCATTTCGCATCTGATGCCTGATGGTCGTGTTGATGCTCTTGTTTATCTGGCTCTCTTCTTGTTTTGCCTCACGTCTGTGTGGTGTCTCTCTGCCTCGCCACCGCGGGACGGAGCCGCGTATACCCACCGATGTGCTCATACGCCATTTGCTTTGTGGACTGCTGTGGGCTGCAAGAGGTGCAACGTGGCAGGCCTGCACCTCCGCAGATCGCCCCCTTCCTCTCTCTCTGCAGGCGTGCTCCCTGGCGTATGCGGACGCGTCAGAAGTCGCAGCGAGGGGTGTGCGCGTGTCTCTAAAACTGCGTGTGTGTGCGTTCCACCGACTGGGATTCTGTTCCATTGTGAGGTGTGAGCTCTGCCTCACTTTTCTTCTCTGCCTTTCTCTTCCTGCAAGTGTGTTCTTTTTGTGTGCGCGCGCGTGTGCGTGCGTGGGGCTTTCCTGGTGCTTGCTGCTTGAGCACCGCTGCCGCACGTACCCCTGCCGCTGCGCTGTTCCCTTTTTTTTTTTTTCATTTGTCTTTTGTTCATTTTCATGCTCCCAGCTGTGACGTCAGTTTCATTCCGTTCACGATGGCCCCTTCTCCATCGCGGTGTCCCCAGAACAACGCTGCTGGACAGCTAGAGACACACACACACACACATTAGGAGCTGAGAGCATGCCATCCATGGTGATGGTGCACACTGGAGGGCAAGCGCTCATGTGTGGTGCACGTGCTTCAATGGCCGCACCTTTTTCCATTTCTGCGAGCGTCCGTTCTTGACTGCACCCCGGGCTATGCTGAGGAAATCTGATCTGCACTTGTCCTTCTCTCCATGTGTGTGTGTACGTCACCGTTGTGTCTGGGATGTTGACTGATCGTTGTGCTGAGTTTATCCCCACTTTTGTCGCTTTCGCTCTCTTTTTACCTGTTCAAATGTGTTTGCACGTCCGTGCCGACCAACGGGGGACAAACGATTGCGCCGAAAGGACACATCCATCTTCCATTTCTCTTCTTTCAAGTATACGTCGTCACTTGTGGGATCTGTTTAAACTCCTCTTCCCCGTCTTTCTCTCTCTTCTGCCTTTGCAGCGAAATCGAATCAGAGCCACCGTGCGTGAGAGGCGGCGCACCTTCCCTGGCAACTCTCCAGGAGCCTCTGTGTCTCTCCAAGACTCGCTGAGACGGAGGCGTCTCCGACTCGCGCTCTGCCGTAGCAGTCCTGCACGTGTTCCATTCGACGCCACGACGGCCATGCATGAGTATCGAGCCCCCACAACAGCCAACTGACAATCGCCATTGCTTGCCATCCTGCTACCCCCTCCTCATCTTCACTCACTGATTCTCCAACACGAACACGTGTGTGTGTGCACCTCTTCTTCGCACAACCGTGCAGATGTCCGAGCACTGGGACATGACTTCGGCGAGGGCTACGCTGCGCACGCTGCTGGTGGGAATGCACGCGTCATCTGCTGCCCGCTCACACGGTGGACGGTCTTCCGTGGGTGGCACACGGTCGGCGTGTAGGAGGCCGATGCGTGTGTCCGTGGTCGCACTGTTTCCTCCGCCTCCCCGTCACGTGTGTGCGGTGCGCGCACGAGAGCAACAGTGCACCTCGAACGCTGCTTCACTCATCCACACATAAAGACACACACACACGCACATGTGCGTATCATCGCGGTTCTTCTCGTGCAGCCGCGCGGTGTGCGTCGTGTACGGGTGACAAGAGGCCCAGTCACAGCAGCTGATGGTGGTGTGGACTCATCCACACACGTCTGCCGACCGGCTTCTACGAGCACACCGCCAGGCAGAGGCTCCGCTGTGCGGCGTACGGGTGTGTGGGTCTGTGTGGGTGAGATGCCTGCAACGCACGCCGTCTCCCTCCGCCGACTCATTTCGTCCCCGATCACTTCATCTGGGTTTGTCTGTGTGCGTGTGTGTTGTTGTCATTGTTGCAGGCTGGGCTGTGAAGCGCAGCCTGAGGATGCGACTCGTCGTCAATGTTGAGTGTCTCTCCACATCTGGGTGTCCCCCTCCCCTTCTCCCTTCGTGGCCTCTGCTGCGCTGCTCTCGCACGTCTCAGAGAAAGAAGTGGGAGACACACCGTCTGCCATGTTTCCCGACAAGGCAGTGTACTGAAGGCGGCGTCACCAAGAGGCAAAAAAGAGATGTGAGCACCACGATGGTCAGCACTCTAGGAGGACCTCTGCTCGGTGCGTCCTGCGCCGCTGATGCATGTAAACACACCGGCACACACAGACACACACACACACACTTGCGCGTGCACAGGTGGAGGAGAGCAGCCTCATCCATGACTTTGACTCCGCGTCTCGCTATCCACTCCACTCCCTCTTCTTCTCCCCTTGATTTCTCTCACGGTTTGTTGTTCCCCCCAAAAACAACTCACCCACGCGGTGTCCTCATCGCCCAGACATCGAGTCCGCCGTTTTCTTTCTCTCCTCTCGCCCTTTTTGTTCTCCCACCCCCCGTCTCTCTCTCTCTTGCCCGTCGTTGTCCCCACCGTCGTGTTCGCGCTGACTTCTCACTTTCCCATCGCAGTGTTTGTACTTCAGTGCCGGGTCTCGAGTTCTCTGCACTGCCTTGTCCACCAGCCATCCTCTGTCCTCAGCAACGGCCAAGACAGCCCTGCACAGACCCACACGCATACTACTATGAAGTGTGTCTTGGATGGTGAATGTTGATGAAACTTGTCCACTCTCGCCTCTCGCTCTCGTCGGTCTTCTCTTCTCTCTTCAACCATACGCAGCTGACGAAGGCACACGTTGCTCCAGTACAGTCTCGCAAAAAAAAAAAAAAAACCCTTTCCTCCACACGACACACACTCAATCATCACCAGGAACACTATGCCAACCGACCCGCACATCATCTACTACCGGGCACTTTGCCTACTCACAGAAGCAGATGTTATCCCCATACAAATAGCATGGGGAGCTGAACTCGTCGACGGCCTCATTAAACTGGCCGATGCAAACACACTCCTCTTCCAGGAGTTCGACGTGGACCGCAAGTATCCCGTGTACGAGATAAGCCCGTTCGACTGGGGGCGCCACAACTCGGTACCAACAAGTGTCGAAGTACTCTATCCGAATGACGAGTACTACACAGTCCTCGAACAGAAGTGCAACCTGAAACGCATGCAAGTGGAAATGCTCCGCGACAAGGAGCACCTACGCCACCTAAACGAAGCACTCGGTGCTTTCTTCGCCGCCGTCAACGCCAGGGAGGCGAACAACCCCATCCCCCTGAACGATGAGCAGTTCCGGGAGATTTGGCGCAGCTGCATCGCTCAAGGCCGTTATGACAAAATCAGATGGCAAACGACACATTCGGAGGAACTACTGCAACAGCTTTGGAGCGACTGCAACATCGCGTTCCAACAAGTGCGGGAAACAGAGACGCGCGACACCACCCATCTCGCGACAGCGATAGAGCAAATGCAGACCGCCTTCACGAACCAATTCAGGAGTATACAGCAACAGCTGGACGCCCAAAGACAGCGGATGCCAGAACCGCAAGCTCCGCAGCCGCCACAAACGGACTTCACATCGTTTGACACGTTGCTCGGTCGCGGCCCGGTGTACCCCCGGCCGACACATCCCCAGCGCAGCTCCCTCCTCGACATCAGGAACTGGCATGTCTACCTCGAGGAGCACGGGTCGTATGAAAGCGTATTACGAAATATGCTAGAGCGAATTCACGGGACGCAGCAGCAACGCAGCCCAGAACATACGATCGCCTGCACGTGGTTCGCCAAGGACTTTATGGCGGTGGTGCGCCGGGACGCCTTTTCCCGCCCAGACTGCAGGGACCTGGTGGACAACGCCAACCAAGCGCTGGAGACCGTCTTGTTCACAGCGCGTAGAAGCCACGGGTTCGAGCTCAGCACGCAGCGCGCACGCGACGACGCCAACATGGACCCATCGATCCGCAGCATGTACCATGATTTGGAAGACGAGTACGGAGCACGGTTTGCCCCCACACAGGCACCCCCGCGGCCCCCGGCAGCACCCCGGTACCCTTACCACAACGGCCCACAGGAGCGATGGATTGCACGCGAAGGAACCAACCCGTCGCACTGGAACAACGAGGGATACTACGCTGGCAACAACGCCACCCGCGCTGCCACTGGGTACAGCGCGTATCGGGGTGGTCAAGCGGGAGTGTACCCGAGCAGCGGAGGCCAAATCGCTTACGGAGCCCACGCGAATGCAAAAAACGGCGCAGCCCCCAGGAATGGGGGCAACAAGCGGTGAACCGAAGAGAGCATCCTCGAGCGGCTGCTCGGAAAGCGTATCACGGTGCGGTACCCGCCAGCCAAGGTCGATCAGGAGGAGCTCGAACGAAGTTGGGAGACTTTCATGGAGGGTTTGTGGAGCTCCAACACGTGGAGCCAGATGCGGAGTTTATGGACACGGTTCTCCCTCTTCCGCGATCTCTACGACATGCCTCTCGACCAGCACGCAGCGGCCCTATTCGTGCACTCTCTGTCCGTGTCTGTCCAGACCAAGCACACGTACGCCAGGAACCTCATCAACATCTTTCGAAAGCTGCAGATTTCGCACGCAGAGCTGACGCTCATGGACACGGTGCTACGGGCACGCGGAGCGCTGATCCCGATGCAGCAAGCGCGGGCAATGACGCGTGTGGACCTGCTGGGGATTTGCCAAGTCATCGGCCTGCCAGTGAGTTCGTGGCTGATACTGGCGTGGAAGACAGCCAGCAGATGGGACGAAATCGCACGACTGCAGGCGGACAGCTTCCTGTCGGTCACAGAAACAGAGATAGTGGTTTACTTTGGTACCGAGACCAAGACGAGCCGGACGAAGCCATTCCGCCCCGATCTATATTGCGTGATTCGTGGAGACGGCACACCCACACTCGCCAGAACTATAGCGCAAAAGATCCGGAGCACCCAAAAGGGCGAACCGCTCTTCCCGATGTCGACAGCGCGCCTGCGAGAGTTGCTGACGCCACACGGATACAGCGCCCACAGCGTCAAGAGGGGGGCAATTATGCACCTGCTGTCCGTCCTACCAGAGGCAAGTCCGCTGCTACAGCTCATCCCACTTATCGCAAAACACGCCCCGCAGTACCCGGTCCTCGGATCCATGACCGCAAGATACATCGAGGACCAGGTGATGATCGCGCGACACCTCGGGACAGGACAATTGACGTCCCTCTTGTAGCCGACGAAGAGTGGCAACAAGTCGTTGAAGAGACTCTCCCACGAGCTTCCAGCACACACACCATTTTGCCACGACGGGCACGGGCACGAGTCCCCGCCACAGCAGCAGAGAAGAACGCCCCGCTTCACGTCACTGCGGTGCGCACCATGCAATGCGACAGCCTCACAGCTTCTATGACACGTTCGACGCGAGAGCGCTGGCATGCAATATGGGAACTGCTGCATCGCTGTCCAGCAAATTTCGAGATGCAGGAGCCCCCGCAATCAGTGAGCGACTGTGACATTAGAACACTCGAAGAAGCTGGCATCATCGAACAAAGCCGAGGAAAGACTTGCATTGTTGGATCCGCGTTCACGGTGGTTGAGGAGAAGCACGGAAAGCTACGAAGACGATTTATCCTGTGGCCCAGGCAGGTGAACAGTTGGTTGGAAGAGCAAGGCTATGCGTCGAGAGTGAATCTTGACACATCCCCGTGGAAATTGGCGTTGGAGGAGTGCGGCGGCACTACAGACCTGACAACATCGTTCTTCCAAGTCCCCATGCCCGAGGGTCTACGGCATTTGTTCTGTTTCAGGATGGCAGACGGGAGAGCATATCAGATGAAGGTTCTGCCAATGGGACTGAGCGTGAGCCCCGAACTGATGCAGATCCTCACGAGCACAGTGGCCGGACACCCAGATTACGCAGCAATCCCAGCAAGACACGTCAAGGTAAACGTGTGGATTGACAACATACAGGTAACTGGAAAAAGAAAGGATGTAGAGCGCGCTATGGAAACGATTGAAGCAACCGCGAGACGTCATGACGTGTCCCTCAACGAAGACGAGACGGCGGTATCATCTGTGTACACCTTTGCAGGGATTGTATTTGACCACCAAAGGCATACAGTAAGTATCGGAGAAAAACCGTGGAACAAGCTGAAGGCACAGCCCCACAAGAACCTCAACATGGAACAGCTGGAGCAACTGCTAGGTCGTCTGTGGTTTGCAGCCCGGGTGCTCGATCTCCCGGTGCACACATTTTGGTGGTTTTTGAAAATGTCGAGGCGATTGTTTTCTCAGTGGTCTCGCGGTGAACTCACAGGAGACTCGCCAGCACGGCTGCCTCCGTGTGCCGAAAGACAAATGTGTGCGTGGTACACGCTTGCGGCGAGAAACGTGCCACGACAAATCACGCAACTGCCCGCAGAAAAGGCAGTGTACGATGTCTTCTCTGACGCAACGCTGAGCGGGTGGGGCGCCGTGTGTGTGGAGCGGGCCACAAAGAAGACGGCTATTGTAGGGTCGAAATGGGGCGTCCCTGCCACGAATATAAACGCAGCAGAGCTCAGGGCCGTGCAATGTGCGTTTACGGCGTTCGCAGAAATACTGAGGCCGGGGGCGACTATACACCTGCACATAGACAACACGTCGGCTCTCTCAGCCTTCTCAAAAGGCTACGCACGCAGCTTCGCTCTCAATTCGGAGATACGCCCAACACTGCGGAGCCTCCCGTACACGATACACGCGGCGTACATCAAATCGGAGGAAAATCTGGCAGATGTCCCCAGTCGCCACCCGGCTTACCAAGCGACAAGGGTGAGACAAGCGACACGGGAAGCGGATAGACATCGAAGGTGAAGGTACGAGTTGGGCTCGCCTTGCACCGCCGCAAGTGGACTGGCCAGTCCCTCACCAACAAACCCGAACAAACATATACTTGACCTCGCGACGAAACACGTCCAGAAGACCGTAGCCACCCGCAACACGTTTGCGTCGGTGAACATGATACGACAGCTGGCTACTTTGATGGTGTAGCTTACACTACCTCAACCTACTTTATGTTCCCCCCTTTTTCATACATTTCCTCGACCTGGGCGACAAGGGAGCATCAACATTCACACCAACACACGCACAGAGACACTATGTGGTCTCTTTGTCTCTCTCTCTGTTTCCATCCTAGATGATGTGTGTCTGTGTGTGTGTGTGTGTGTGTGTGCGTATGTACTGTGTCTGACCCCACTTTCGTAAACGGATGAACTCCGCCATTTCCATCTCCTCTCCTCCTCACTATCACTCGTTTCGTGCTTCAGTCTCTCTCTTCGTCCCTTCGCGTTTTTTTTTGTTTTCTCTCTCCTTCTCTCTGTAGTGGCCGTCGTGCTCTGCACTGCCACTTTCTCTGTCGCCGCATGTGTAATCGATGCGTGTGTGCACGCACAAAATATGTCTGCCTCTGTGTGTGATTTTCAATAAGCCTGTGTCTGTGTGTGTGTGTGTGTGTGTACTCCCTCGCGTGACTTGTTTCTCGTCTTCCTCACACGGCACTGCGTCATCGAAGGTGTCTTGACTCTGTTGGAGTCTGACGGAGCAAAGAGAACTCAACCACACAGACAAACACAAACAGCGAGACTGGGGCGGAACTCTGCTAGTCCGACTTGCAAAGCTCAGAGGGGGCAGCGAACTGAAAAGCGAGTGTGTGCGTGTGTGTGAACGGTTGTGATGAATGACACGTCTCTGTCGTGTATCAACACTGCGCGTCCTCCATGTCCGTCTTCTCCTCGCCCTCCCCTCCCTCCTCTCTGCTTCCCTCACCTCCCTCACACGTTCACACATGCACCTGTGCGCATGGAGGACAACAGAACGCTGTTGTTGTGGATTCAGAAAGCACGATCCAGCTTGCCCAAGCGTCACTGTCGTCGCGCGACGGAGAGAGGACAACCTGTTGGCCCCTGAGAGCCTACCTGCTCTCTCTCTCTGTCCATCACACATGATGGGAGGCTGGCTCTCGTCATTGTTTGGCAACAAGCCGGTGCGTATCCTCTTGCGCGGCCTCGATGCGGCAGGCAAGACCACGATCCTCTACAAGCTCAAGCTCAACCTCGGGGAGGTGGAGGGGACCGTCATCCCCACCATGGGCTTCAACTTCGAGACGCTCGAGACCGCGAGGGCAACGTTCACCATGTTGGACATGGGTGGAGGGGAGAAGCTCCGCCAGCTTCATCACTTGTACTACAAGGGCACGCAAGCCATCATCTTCGTGGTCGACAGCACCGATGTCGCCCGTATGGACGCGGCCAAACAAGAACTGGATAGGCTGCTGTGGGAGGAGGACCTACGCACTGCGGCACTGCTGGTCTTCGCGAACAAGCAGGACCTTCCCAACGCGCTGTCCGCGGAGACGGTGGCGGAGCGCCTCGGGCTGCCTGCGCTGGTGGGGCGGCAGTGGTACGCGCAGGACTGCTCCGGCACCACCGGGGAGGGCCTCTACGAGGGCCTCGACTGGGTCGCTGCCGTCATCGCCTGAGCGAAGGGCCCGCAGCGCCGCAGCACGATGGCGGCCACCGTCATCAGCGCGGCTGTCCGTCCACGCCGAGACGGGCCCGTCCTCGCCTCTGACTCCTCCTCTTCGGTAGTCGTCACCGTGGCACTCTCTCTCGTTCACTTTGCGTCTGCCGCGTGTACCGTGTGCAGAGTGCGTGCATGTGTAAGGGTGTGTGTGTCTGTGTGTGTGTGTGATGTTGTGCTTGACGTGAGCACGCAACCGAGCCATGTCACCATCTTGCTCTGCACGGAGCAGAACATACACGCAGCATATGTCTCTCCTCTCTCTCTCTCTCTCTCTGTGCGCAGTTGGCACGCTCTATCACTTGGGCACCGCTCCCACCTTCGCTGCTGCTCTTTTTTTCGTTGTTGTTTCTGTTGTTCGTCCTACTCCTCCTCCTGCTGGAGATGTGTGCCGTCTGTGACGCAGCGTCCTCTCCGCACAGCCGCTGTTCCTCTCTTTCACCCCCCCCTTCCCCGTCACACCTCCGCCTCCACGAGTGTCCTGGCACAGCTGGAATGACATCTCTCCTCTCCTTCGCTTCTCCCTTCCTCTGCTTTCTCCCCCGCGTGTGTGCGTCGCTCTCCTTCGTAGCGTTGTTGCTGCCTCTGTGCTCCTCCTCTGCCTCTCTGGTTCCCCCCCCCCCTCTCTCTTCTCTTCTCTTCTCTCGCTTGCTATCGCCAGGCAGCGATGCAGCTGCGTATCCATCCGCCTCCGTCTCTCGTCAGGTGATTGGGCACACAAGTCAGACCCACGGCAGAAACACTGTGGACCTCACCGCCCCACCGTCTCTCCCCCCCCCCTCTAATCACCACCACAACGTACTCGGCTGCGTCACCAGCCGCGCGCCTCGCTTGCACCGCCGTGTGGGGAGCAATGCGTGAGAGATTCCAGGGTAGAGAGAGAGACACACACACACACATCAGCTGCAGCAGCAGCAGCGGCCGTAGCGCTGCCGCAGTCACTGAGCGGATGGAGGGAAGGGAGGGCGGCGGAGGAGGCGTCGGCACCTCTCGCAGAGTACACTGTGTCTCCTCGCCGACTGCGGAGACGGTCCGTGACGACACCAGCGGTGGTGTGCGTCCAAACAGCCGCACCTCTCCTTCCTTCCCTCCTGTCCCCCGTCACCTGTCTCGCCTCCTCTCCGTCACTCCACTTCTCCCAATCCTTGCTCACCACTCTCGCACTACACACACACACACACCGCACACGCTGAGCAGTTTTTTGTTATTTACTAGCACCACCGCTGTCATCGCCAGACTGAGAGATTCCTCCGATATCCTGTCAGTGCTCGCCTCTCTCCTATACAACCACACACACACACACATATAACTCGCACTCTCAATCACTCCCTTGCGAAGTCGCTGTTCACGATGGGAGGCTGGCTGTCGTCGCTGCTGGGGAAGAAGGAGGTGCGCATCCTCATGGTCGGCCTCGATGCGGCGGGCAAGACCACGATCCTCTACAAGCTGAAGCTAGGTGAGGTGGTGACGACCATCCCCACCATCGGCTTCAACGTCGAGACGCTCGAGTACAAGAACCTGAAGTTCACCATGTGGGACGTTGGTGGTCAGGACAAGCTCCGCCCGCTCTGGCGCCACTACTACCAGAACACGAATGGCATCATCTTCGTGGTCGATAGCAACGATCGCGATCGTGTCCGCGACGCCAAGGCGGAGCTGGACAAGATGCTGGTCGAGGACGAGCTGCGCAACGCGGCACTGCTGGTCTTCGCGAACAAGCAGGACCTTCCCAACGCCATGAGCACAACGGAGGTGACGGAGAAGCTCGGCCTCCACGCCCTTCGCCAGCGCAACTGGTACATTCAGGGCTGCTGCGGTACCACAGCGCAGGGCCTCTACGAGGGCCTCGACTGGCTCTCCGCGAACATCAAGAAGACGATGAACTAGAGACGAGTGACGCGGGCACTGTCTGTCGCCACTCGCCACCCACCTCGCCAACTGTCTCTCTCTCTCTCTTTGAACTCCGGTGTCTGCGCTGTGTGACGGCTATGCAGCACACCGCCCCACAAGCAAGTGCACATGCGTCACACACGCACAAACAAACGCCAGTCCTGTAGCAAGACATGAAGCACGCGTATGTGTGTGTTTGTTTGCATAAGAGAGAGAGGCGGGCTCACCGCTGAGTACCGTAGGTGTCTCCGACTCCCTCCTCTCTACTCTATTTCAGCCACGAGCATCCGCTCCTCTCTGTCACGATGGCCACCGAGAGACACAGGGACAGAGACGGCGTGTGTCTGTGGTGAGGTAGACCACCTCTCCTTCTCCTGCCTGCGCTCTTGTGTCTCCTCTTGCGACGGGTGTCTCGTGTGTGTGTCCCCCCGCCCCACCGCCGTCTCTGTCGTCTCGTCTTCTTTTTTTTTCTTTTCGCCTCTCTGTTTATTGCTTTGTTTCTCCCTTCCCTCTCTCTCTCAGTCTCTCTGTCTCCCTTTCTGCGCGTGTCTGTCTGTGTGTCTGTGTGTGTGTGTGACGCTGCCATGCACCGTGCGTGTCGCAGCCTGGGCTGTGCGTGCGCACGCGAGTGTGCTAGTTTTGTATCTGTCTGTGTCTGTCTGTGTGTCTGTATGTATCTGTGAGTGCGGCGGTGTCGGTGATGGAGAGAGGAGTGCGAGGGAGGGCGAATAAAAAAAAAAAGACAAATGAAAAAAAAAAGAAAAAAAAGAAAAAAAGCCTCCGCGTGTCGGTGACGGAAGGAATCAACAAAAGCAAACGGGAAAAGGAAAGAGGTATACGCACGCACACACTGCACTACACACACCACGACACGGACCCGACAACAGCAGCGCATGGCGGTCGACGGAGCAGAGAAGTCCCCCTTTGCCGAGAGAGCGGAGAGAGAGAAGGAGGTTTGGGGCGAGGAGGGTGTGTCGCACGTCCTTCTCCCGTGCAGCTGCGCATGTGTGCGCATCGCTCACCCATCCTCTCGTCCCTCTCTCTCCCTCTCTCCGTTTCTTTTTTTTTTTTTTAGCCGTGTACTAGCAAAGGTAGATGAACAAGGACAAAGCAAGCAAGCAAACAACAGGAAGAGCAGCCTCAGCACCAGTGCACTGTCAGTGCTCCTATCCAGCCGTCAACACAATCCTGTGAGTCTGTGTGTATGTGTCTCGGCATACCTGTACGTGTGTGTTGTGTGTGTGTGCACCGCTCATCGCTGCATCGTACGAGGTGAATCTCAAGTCTCTTTGTCTACCTGTGTGTCTGTCTGTCTGTCAGTGTGTTTTGCTGTGCATGTGTGCGTCTGTGTAGCGTGGACGTGTCTGTGCCTCTGTACCGTGGCGAAGAACAGAAGAGAGATGTGCCCTGCGCGGTGCCGCCGCGATGGACACCCGGCGCACCTCCACCACTTCCCACCTTCTCGGGCGTAGGTCGCTGCCCCTCCGTCCGACTCACGTCTGTCTGGACTGCGAGCGGTGGTGTGTTGGTACACCACTGCCCTTCTCTCCTTCTCTCACAATGAGTCGCATCCTCCTCCTCCTCCTACCCCTCCGCCGCCGTCCTGCTGCCTCACCATCTCTTTCGACCATCCACACACGCACACATACACACACACACACTCGGAGAGCCGCCATCCCCTTGGCGTTTCTTTTGTTTTTTTGTGTCGCCAGCCACACCCTCTGCGTGTCTCTCTCCTCCCTCCCACACTACTCCTCTCTCTCTCATTCTTCCCTCAACCTCCTGTGGCGTTCCTCGGCGGTGCCCATGACCACGTACCCCACCGACTCCACCGCGTGGCTGGCGAAGCTCGTCAGCTTCAACACCGTCAGCACCAACTCCAATCTGGAGCTCCTCGACTACATCAAGGGCTACCTGACGACGTTCGGTATCAAGTCGACGTACATCTACAACCCGACAAAGACGCATGCGAACCTGTTCGCGACGCTGCCCGCGTCGAACGGTGCGACGCAGGGCGGCATCGTGATGTCGGGCCACACGGACGTGGTGCCGGTGGAGGGGCAGAAGTGGGACAGCGACCCCTTCACACTGACGGAGCGGGACGGCAAGCTGTACGGCCGCGGCACGGCGGACATGAAGGGCTTCCTCTCCGTGTGCATGACGCTCACGCCCATCTTCATGAAGATGGAACGCACCAAGCCGATCCACTTCGCCTTCTCCTTCGACGAGGAGGTCGGCTGTACCGGTGTGCAGCTGCTGACGAAGTGGCTGAAGGCGCAGGGCTTCAAGGCGGACTGCTGCCTCGTGGGGGACGGTGGTCTGCACGTGGTACCCGTGAGCGGCAGCAAAGGAATGAGTTCGTGGAAGGTTGTCGTGCACGGGAAGGCGATCCACTCGTCGATGGCGCTGATGAACACGAGCTGCAACGCCATCGAGTACGCGGCGCAGATCATCGCGAAGATCCGCCAGATCGCCGTGCGGCTGCGCGAGTCCGGTCCGAAGGATCCGAGCTACTTGTGTCCCTTCTGCTCTATGAGTGTCGGGACGATCAAGGGTGGCAACGCCGTGAACACGGTGCCCGCGGAGTGCGAGTTCATGTTTAGTGTCCGTGTGACGGAGACGACGGTAGCGAAGCGCGTGGAGGCGGAGGTGCAGCAGTACATCAGCGAGACGATCCTGCCCGCGATGCGCGAGGAGTACCCGGAGGCGTCGGTGGAGTTGATCGCTGACTGCTCCGTGCCGGCCTTCAATTCCCCCGAGGAGACCGAGTTCATCAAGACGGTGCGCGACATCCTTGGCGTTCAGACTGTGTGCAAGCTCACCGGTGCCACGGAGAGCGGCTTCTTCCAGGATCTCGGGATGCCCACCATCATCGTCGGTCCCGGCGGGTACGGCGGCCACATGCCGAACGAGTGCACGGAGGTCGCGTTCTTGAAGAAGAGTGAGGCCTTCACGACGGAGCTGGTGCGGCGCGCGACGACCGGGAAGGGCATCCCCGCCCCAGCCAAACTCTAGTGCAAGTCCTTTTTTTTTTTTGCAGCCGCACGGACACACAGGGGGGGCGATGCAGGCCAGATAGTCGACTCTCGACTCCGCCTCACGCCCTCCCGTCACTTGCCGCCTTCGTTGTCATCGACGTTGCTTTTTTTTTTTTTCTCCAGCGTCTGCGCCGTCCGAACGCTTTTCTTTTGCTCTTCGTCTTGGTCGCTCATCCTCCTTTTGCCCTATCGTGCGCTATCGCATTGGCCGACCTCGTGTGTGTGTGTGTGTGTGTGCGTCTTGTATCGCCGCCACTCCATCCTTATCATGATAGAAGAGTGGATGTGGTGTTCTCTCTTTCTCCCCGCCCTTCTTGCGCGTGTCTGCGTGCGCGTGTGTACGTGTGTACGTGTGTGTGGTATGCTAAATTCGTGCCTTTCCTCGCCATCTTATCGTGGCTGAGGTGCTCCGCCGCTCCTCTCAGACCGCCAACTGCACCGCCATCTTGCCCATTTACTTCTTTCTCTCCTTCTCTTCTGCGACTCGCACGGCGGCGGCGTCGGTGGGGTACAGCAGTGAGTATTCCACTCACCTCCACTCACGTTACACACACACACACACATGCGAACACGCACGTAGCATTGAGAATAGAGCGGCGGTGTTTCAGCGCTGCTCCTGCCCTACCGCTCCGCCGTGTGCGGCACGATGACCGTCGAGGCTGCTTCGCGGAGAGCTCGACGAGGTGCTGCTTGACCAGCAATACGAGTCTCTGATCAACAATGTAGTGGAAGTGCACATCTCACGGAGACACACACGCACACACAGATGTGCATGTGCATCTGCATTCGCATCTCACGAGTCTCCTCCCATCTCCCCACTCCGCCTCCTCCCCCCTGTCCCGCCTTCTCTCTCCCCCTCCGCCGCCGTCTCTTCTCTGTGCTGTGTGCGTCTGTGCCCGCATTTGTCCACACATTCGGCTCCACTCCACCAGTCCTCACGATATCATCATCATCCTCTGCCTCGCAGTGCTGCCCTCTTCTCTCTCGCCCTCTCTCTCTCCGTATTTATCAGTCAATCTTTGTGCGCGCGTGTTCTCTCAGTGTCCGCTCTTCACCGCCGCTCCACCCTCTCTCTCTCTCTCTTCCTCTCATCCCACGCACGGTGCCCTCTTCACCATGACGGAGCAGACCACGTTGGCCCCGCAGGCGCAGGAGCCCGCGAGCACCACGCCCAAGGTCCAGGCAACCGCCGCCGCCGTCGCCGCTGCCGAGGCGGAGGAGGCCGCCGCCGTCCAGACCGTCGCGGAGGAGACGCACGCGGCCGTCACCGCACCGCAGGACTCGGTGACGGAGGCAGAGGAGGAGGAGGTCGTGGTGGCCGCGGCTGATGTGGCGGCGACGCCGGAGCCCAAGGACGAGAAGGCGCTGCACGACGAGAAGCAGGCCGCCGCCGCCGCCGCCGAGGAGGAGAAGGAGGAGCAGCAGCCGGAGGCCGAGTACCCGACCGAGGAGGCGGCGAAGTCCCCGGCGCAGCGCGGCCCGAGCCACGAGCCCGCGGAGGAGGCGCCGCTCGAGTACCCCACGGAGTCGGCAGAGGAGGCACAGCCGGCGGCCGAGGAGCCGGAGGCGGCAGAGGCGGAGGAGGCGCCGGTCCAGCAGGCCGAGGAGGCCGTGGAGGAGGCGCAGCAGCCCGCTGAGGAGGCGCAGGCCGAGGAGGAGCAGCAGCCTGCCGAGGAGGAGCAGCAGCCTGCCGAGGAGGCCCAGGCGGCCGTGGAGGAGGCGGTGGCCGAGGAGGCGGTGGCCGAGTCTGTCCACACTGAACCTGCGGCGCAGCAGGAGCCGAGCCACGTGCAAGAGACGATTGCCGAGGAGATCGAGCAGGTCAGCGGCCAGTCCGGCGAGGCGGTCCCCACGGCTGCCGACAGCGCGGCGCCGGAGCAGAGCGGCTCTCGTGTGTTTGTGCGCATGCCGACGGATGTGCGGCGCCGCCGCAGCCACTCTCGCGAGTCCCGCCGCAACAGCACGCGCCAGCTGCAGGAGGAGGCGGAGATGCCGCGCCCCACTGTCAATGCCGTTCCAGAGCTCGCTGCCGAGCCCGTCGCCGAGGCCGCCGCCGAGCCCGCGGTGCCGGTGGAGGAGCAGTGCGTCACTCCCGAGAAGCACCACGCAGCACCCGAGCAGCAGCAGGCGGCGCCAGAGCCGGAGGCGCACGCGGCCACGCCACCCGCGGAGGAGACCACCACCGACCAGGACCCGCAGACGGAGTCTACGCCGGCGGCCGCTCAGACGGCCGAGGCGGACGAGGCGGAGAAGCCCGAGAAGTCCGCCGAGACGGCTGCGGCCGCGGAGACGATCCAGGCGGCGGCGCAGCCCAACGAGGAGCCCAAGGAGGCACCGGAGGCACCGGAGGCCCCCGCTGCTGCCGATGCCCCCGCTGATGCCCCCGCTGATGCCCCCGCCGACGCCCCCGCTGATGCCCCCGCTGATGCCCCCGCTGCCCCTGCCGAACCCGCGGCGACCAAGCAGCCGGAGGCGACCAAGCAGCCGGAGGCGGCGAAGGCCTCGGACAAGAAGCAGAAGGAGAAGAGCGGCTGCTGCACTGTGATGTAGTCCTCGTCCACCTCCACGCACCACACCGAATTCGTGTCAAACATACACACACACACACATGCGGCACACAAACGCCACACGTGTGGTGAGGAGGGCAGCGCATACCTGCCTTCCGGGTCCGGCGTCTCTCTCGTGTGTGTGTTCCTTACTCCGTTCACCCTTCCTCTTACTTCTGTGTTGTGTCGATACACGCGCGCATGTGTGTTTGTGTGTATCTGTGTGTTTGTGTGTGTCCTGTCTTGTGCTGTCTTGTCTCCCTGCGCTCTCTCAAGCGCGGCTGCAAGTCGATGGGAAGGAAGCAGCTTCGATGGTACACACACACACGTACACACACGTACACGCACACACGTACTTGTTGTTGTAGGCGACACGCTTTTCTCATTTACTTTTCTTCTTCGGCCCTTTGCGTGGGAACCAGATTGTCAAACACAAACAGAGACGGACGGAGCGACCGACTCGCTCGTGTACCCCTCGCCACACCACGTACGACACACACACGCCCTCTCTCTCTAGCGATCTCATCCTCTTCCTCTGCCTTCTCAGTGTCCCCCTGTGCTTCCCCCTCCCACACCCCACCACCCTCTCCGTCCGATCTCCTCTCATCCATCTCGCTGTACGCGCACGTGTGTGTGTGTATGTGAGAGAGAGCCACTTGACAATGTGTGTGTGTGTGTTTCGCGTGCGTGTTTGTTTGTTTGTTTACGCGGAAGTCCGCGAGACTGTGAGAGAGAAGGTGAGAGGTGAGGCGTGTGCAGGCAGAGGCCCCGCCTGTCCTCCCACAGCCCACCCTTCACCTCCACGGCAACTCTGCGCACCTCCTCACTCACCTCGCTGCCTCCTCGTGTCATCATTTTTGTTTTCCTCTTCGCTCGTGCGTGTGTGTGTGTGTACCTGTGCGTGTGTACTTCTGTCTTTGTGATTTGTATGCTGCCTTCATCAGGGTGTACTTCTGTATGTCTGCCCGCCTCGAGGAGCATCTCGAGTGTTTCATCGCCGACACACCCACTCTCTCTCATTTGATCTCTCTCTCTCTCGCCCTCCCCCCTCACTGCGCTCCAAGTGCTACCCCCGTTGTGCTACTGTACCTGTGACGGTGTTGGCACTGCCTTGCCGGCCTCCTCTCTCTCTCTCTTTTTATCTGTGTAGTGACTTGCCTTCTTCTTCTTCTTCGGCTCTCTGTATCTTTCCCCCATTGACGTTGGTGCACCGCCTCCTCCATGCCATTCCCCACCTCCCCACCACCTTCCCCTTCCAACACGTCCGCTCGCCATCCTTGCTCGTCGCATCTCCCTCCCTGCCCTACCATCACGCCTCGGCCCACCTGCGTCTCAGCACCTGCCAGATGTGTCGTAGGAGTAGAGGCTGGAGAGAGTGAGAGCACGCGAGATAAAGTCGGTGGTGCGAGGCGGAGACGCGGAGCCCTTCTTGGATACGCCAGTGAGTCTTGTCTGCGGTGGTGTTTGTGTTA
Organism: Novymonas esmeraldas; assembly: GCA_019188245.1. Lineage (NCBI taxonomy): Eukaryota > Euglenozoa > Kinetoplastea > Trypanosomatida > Trypanosomatidae > Novymonas > Novymonas esmeraldas. Next base: position 268,186 of record JAECZO010000016.1, on the reverse strand, counting down.
CTGTGACTGCATGCTTGCATGTGTGGTACGTCCGTGTCTGTGAGAAGGCTATCTCCCTCCCTCTCTCTCTCCCTTCAGCTCACCTCCTTCTTCACGTCACTCCCGTCCGCCAGAATACAAGTACTGGATCTGCCTCTGTGCGCGTTTGTGTGGCTGCGTTGCTCTCTCTCTTTTTCTTTGTTTTGTTTTCCGCTGTTGTGTGTCTGGGCTTTTTTTTTTTACAGTGTTGCCCTTGTGGTGCGTATATCTCTGTCTGTCTGTCTGTCTGTCTGTGTGCCATGATGGAGTGTTGCCTCCTTCACCGCCTTTGTCGTTGTCTGGATGCTTGAAAGTGACTCATCTCTCTCTCTTTTCTTTGTTACTTTGTTGTGAGTGGAGTGTATTTTGTGTGTGTGTGTGTGTGACTGTAACGTAACTCCTGTATTTCTTTTTTTTCTCTTTTGTTTCTTCTTGTTTTTGTTCCTCAGCCGTGGTACCGGAGATTCAGTGTTCCACAATCCGCACCGCCACCACCACCACCACCACCCCTCCGTCTCGACCTTTTGTTTCTGCGTGGCTCTCCGGCAACACATCGAAGGAAGATTGTGCTTATGGGTGTGTGTGGGTGTGTATGTGTGTGTGTGGGTGTATGTGTGCTTCTGTGTTGTTGGTGGGCGACGGCCTGCAGATCTTTCTGATTGCTCGTCCGATGCTGGTCTGCCGTTCTCGTTCTCTTCTCTCCTCCTCGCCATGACGCATGCCGTCACACACACACTTATGTTGTTGACGTGTCGCGTGCAGTCCCACCCAAGCGGGAGAGACGGTGGGTGGCTGATAGCGGCGAGACGGGAGCTGAGAAGAAGAGGGAGGAGAGGAAGAAATACCCCTGGCACTCGGACACGCACACACATACACAGACACACGCAGGTGGTGTCCACACTGTCCACACTGTTCACCCACACCCACACCTACCCACCCACCCTCTCTCTCTATTCCTCTCCATCTTCCTTCTTCTGTGCTGTATGACGATGCAGTGCTGAGGAGAAGGCGCGGAATGCGAAGAAAATCTAACACAGAAGAGGCAACAGTGTTGAACACTCGCAAGTGAGGCGAGCGAGAATGAGTGTGAGAGAGGTGAGGAGAACTCCCTTGCCTTCGCTCTCCCTCTCGCTCTCGCTCTCACACGCGATCGACTTCTGGAAGTTGGTGACGGTGCTGTCATTGCGGTTTACCGGTTGGTGTGTCAGAAGACAAGAGAAGCACCGGTGTGGCCGCGGTGCTGCCGCAGCAGCAGAGGAGCACTTCTGTGTGTTCCGTCCGCCTTTCACGTGTCTGCCAGATGTCAAGTGTTCTACCAACGCCACCATCTCTCGCTCTCATCTCCTTCTTGTCTCTCACGTGCTGATGAATGCGGCGACCACCACCTCACCCCCTATCAGGCACACAAACACACACACACACACACACACACACTCCTGTTTGCCCCTCTCTCTTTTACATCCTCTCTCTCCCTCTCTTTGACGCACGCACGCGGAAGAGGGGAGGGTGTCATGAACGCAGGCGTGCGGTGGCACGAGACGCCGGTGTCTCTCCACATCTCCACCACGGCCGCCGCCGGTGCTTCGCCGAGTGCACCGGATGATGCGGGCTGCCGTCTGGCCCCGTCTCTGCCGCTCCCCGCTGCTGCGGCTCAACACATCCTCTTCTTCGGGGTGCGTGGGGAGCCTGTGCACGCCGCGCCTCTCCGCGTGACTGTCGAGGCCACGACGTCGAGCCCGGCAGGAACGTCAGCGCCGGACTGCGCTGCCGATGCCACGGTGGCGCCTGTCGTGCCGTCCTCCCCGCCGTCGCCGACGGTGCCGTCCGGTGTTGTGTTCCCATCGGCAGCAGCAGCGGTGGCGGTGGAGGCGGTGGAGGAGTGGACAGACGCAGTGGACGAGGAGGCAGCCGCCTTCTTTGATGAGGACTGAGACACCGTCCGCACGCGCGGCCGTCTGCGACTCACCACGACTCGGGACGGTGCATCTGACGGTCCTTCTCTCTCTCTCTTTTGCTACACACAGAAACGCATGCGCACAAACGCACCATCCCTCCACACAGAGAGCCGCACTTCAGTTCAGCGGGCAGTGGGATCGCCACAACAACACAAACAAGAACATGAAAAGAAAAAAAAAAGGGGGAAATGTGTGTGTGTAGCCTGCGCTCACAAAGATGGAAAGCGATACACACACAAGGAGCAAAGGTCTTCTCCTCGAACCCGTAGCGTATGTGGCAGTGGTGACGTGCGCTTCCCTCGAGCGAGTATGCTCAGCGAAGGTCCGCGCCACCTCCTTGCACAGCAACTGCCTCTCTCTCTCTCTGCACCTCATCACTCACTCTCCTCTCCTCTCTTCTCTTCTCTTCTCTTCTCCTCCTGCTTCACTGGCGCACCCTCCTCCCCCACTCACCACCTCCGTCACAACAAACAAATACAACAACTACACAACTGTCAGAACTCTTTGTTTTTGCTCACACACGCTTTCTTTTTTTTTTTTTATTGTTGTTGTTGTTGTCTTGATCATCTGATTGGTGCTTGCGCTTTCACTGACCCTTCTCGCCGCCAGAGTGTGTGTGTGTGTTTTGTTGTCCTCTCTTGTAGTTGTGCTGTTCTCTTTGTCTTCTCTCGTGTCGTCCGCTGCCGCTGCACCTCTCACTCTCTCTCTCTTTCACCACTACCTTGTGTCAGTGGGGGTTGCACCGTCTGTGTGTGTTTTGTGTCTTTGTGAGTCTGTGTGTGTCTGTGTGTGTAGTGTTCGTGTATCCCTCCCCCGCCCCTCTCCGCTCCTCCCCCCGCACGCTGCACGCCACGTCTGTCAGCCCCTCATCCCCCAACTTCCTCTACCCGCCACTGTAGGACCTGCTTGCCACGCACATCTCCAACATTGCCATCCCAACCACAGAGTGAAGCGTCTGCACCGCCCCCCTCTCTCGCTCTCCCTTCTTTCTTCTTCCACGCTTTCCCCTCTCCCATACACACACACTCTCTTGATACCTCTTTCTCACACACACACACACACAAGCCGTTCTGTGGAAGAAGAGAATCTGAGCGACGCGCCATCTACGCCCCCTTCTCGACTCCGACATACACCACTGACCCGCCATCACTACCACCGCCGGAGCAGCCGCAGCCGTGGCCGCCTTTCTCTGTCTCTCCCCCACACGTCGCATCTCACGACACTTCTCACTTCTTCTTCTTCGTCCTCTCCCCCTCCCCTTCCCGCTAGACCCATCTCACCACCGCTGCTCCCCCCCCCCTCTTTCTCTTCTCTCTCCTCTCTCTCTCTGTCCTGTGTCGCGCACCTCCTCGTTGTTCTTCACCTCCTCCTGCGCTGCTGCTGCTCCGCGGGCTGAGTTCGCCGTGGAGAGCGTCGTGGTGATTTACTGCTCTGGTGGATAGCGGAAGAGCGTGTGTCTCTGTGCGTGTATCTGTTTCTATCTGTGTCTGTGTCTGTCTGTGACCCACTGTGTTGTTGTTGTTGTTTTCTGTTTTTTTTCCGCTCCGCTGTCGACGCTGCTGTCTAGCTCCCTTCCTTGCTCTCTCTCCTCCTCCTCCTTCTTGACTTTGTGTTCTTTGTGTGTCTGCTCCTCCCTCCCTCACCATCACACGTGCTCGGCGGTCCCCCGCTCCGCAGATCATCACCATCACCTATCAAAGGAGGAGCGACGGGGTGCTTTCGTGGGCTTTTCGATTTACTCTCTTTCACTTTCTCTCTCTTTGCAGCGCGTCGGTGCGCGCGTCGTTTCTCTCTCTCTTCTGAAGAGGATAGAGTGCATGCGTGCGAGCTGTGCCGTGGTATCGCAACGCTGTACCACTCGTGTGGGCTGACCCACACCGTCTCTCTCTGTGTGAGTGTGTGAGTGAGTGTTCGGTTACCCTCACTCTCTTCATCTCCTTTGTCGGTTGTTTTTTTCATACAGTCATCGCTGTCCACGTCCCCCAAAAAACACACGCATTGCGAGTATCAGGAGTCTACATCAGCCCCTCTCTCTCTCTCTCCCGCCCTCCGACACACCCACTCGTCTACGCGCACAGTACGTGATTAAGAGTTTGCAGACGTAGACGCCGCCGTCGCTGTCGTTGTCGTTCGTCCTTTTTTTTTTTTCTTTTAAAAGAGCTTCCATTGCCCCCCACACCCCTCCTGTTAGCTGCTGCCGCTGCCGCTGCCGCTGCCGCCGCTGCTGCTCACGACTCCTCCCCCTGTCACTCGCTCTGCCTCGCCTTCTTTCTCTCTTTGTCACTCCTACTCGCGTGCGTCGGCGACTGTGTGTGCTTGAGTGTCAGGCAGCGTTCACAGAGGGTAAAGGCGATCCCGTCGTTGCCGCGTGCTCTCCTTCTTCTTCTTCTTCCTCTCTGTCTAACGAACCAGATCTGCTGTATCTTTCTTCCTCCGCTCTTCGCCACCTCCTCCTCCTCCTCCACTCCGCACACCGGCCCTTCTCTCCGCCCTTCTTCTTTGTGATCGCTCCGACGGCGGTGCACCGGCGCTGGACGTGAAGGCGGTCCCTGTGAGTGAACTCAGACACTGTCGCCTTAGCTCCCCTCCCTCCCCCACCTTTTTACTTTGTTTTTGTTTTTCTTCGCTCTCGCTCTCTCTCTTTTTTATCCAGCATCTTAGCCTCGGGCATCCATCAGCGCTGACACACACACACAGACACAGACACACACACATACATACACACAGATGTCTCACAACGTTCGCCCGTCGCGGTATGCGGTGTCACAGTCCAAAGCACGCATCTTCGTCGGTCAGCTCGAGCCCTACGTGACGGAGCAAGACCTCCACCCCGTCTTCGGCTGCTACGGCAAGATACTGCACCTGAACATCGTCCGACACTCCACCACCGTCACGCCGAATGAGGAGCGCCGCATCCCCACCGCGTTCGTGTGGTACGAGACGACGACGGAGGCGGACGCCGCCATCGCGGCCCTGCACAACGTCTTCACCTTCTCCTCCCCAGACGAGGAGGAGAACAAGGTGCGGTACATTCAGGTGAGCTACGCGGACAAGAGCCCCGAGTGCACGTCGTGGGGACGCTGGCAGAAGACGCAGGCGGAGATCATGCGCCGCACGAACCCGTCCGGCACCGGCACCGGCAGCAACGGCATGCCAGGGCAGTACTCCCACATCACAGGCAGCAGCACAACTGCACTGGCCTACACGCCCCCGAGCCTCAACCACCAGAGCAGCAACAACAACAACGGTGGCGGTGGCATGGGTAATGGTGGCTTCACCGTGGCTGCTGGCGCGCCGGCGATGCGCACCTCGCAGTCCAGTGGTGCCCTCTCCTCCACACGATACCAGCGCCCCGCATCGCGTGGGATGCCCACCGCCGCGCCGCACCTGGACCACACGGAGGGAACCTACTACGGCAGCTACGACAACCTCTTCAACCACGGCCGCCGCAGCCACGGCCACGGGATGGGTGGCGCAGGCAATGGCATGACGTCCTACACGAGGCACAACAGCATGCCGCCACGCGAGAACTCAAACATCAGCGACTTCGGCGCCAGCAGCAGCAGCACCGGCGGCGGCTCGCCCTTCTGGAACGCGGGGGCCGAGATGCGCAAGAACGTCTTCGCCGACCCGAGCCGCTTCCGCCACCCGACGCGCTACACCGCGCCGGAGCCGGACGAGGACCTCATCATGCGTACCCCGGGCTTCACCGTCACGAGCGGGCCGTAGTGTGTGTGTCGTGACGTGTCCAAGAAGACAAGCAGCTGTGGCGGGTGAGCAGTACTGCGATGGGGATGAGGAGGAAGAGGAGAGAGAGTGAGTGAGTGAGAAAGAGAGAGGGATACACCCCCACCCCCGTGACTTCTTTCTTTTTTTTTTTTCTTTTCTTCATTGTGCTTCACACGGACACACAGTCTATGCGTGTCCATGCTTGTTTTTTTTTTTTTTCGTTTGTGTACGTCTTTGTATCTCTGCTTCTCTGTGTGTGTATGTGTGCTCTCTCTTCGTCCCATACAGAACTCCGCGTGGTCGCAGTCCAACTCGACCACACACATACAGATACGCACCGATAGACCCACATCCTCAGCCGTACGTGTAGGTGGGCGACTATGTGTCTCTCCCTCTGTGTGTAGATGTACGCGCATGTATCATCCCCTTCGCGTGTGTACGTTTCCTCTCTCTTTTTCTTTTTGCTTTTTTGTGTGTGTGTCTCGCTCGTGCTTTGCCTCTCTCGCCTCCCTTTCGTCGTTGTCTCTACATGGTGTTTGGTGTCGCCCCTCTCTCGCTCTCTCTCACTGTGCGCTGCTTCACTCAAAGCCGCTACGTGTCTCCACAACCGTCGCACAGTCACACCATCTCTCCCTCTCCTCCTCCGCTGCCTTTGTCATGTGTGTGTGTGTGTGTCTCTCCGCTCGCTGTCTCCCGCCTCTCGTCCCTTTCTCTCTCCGTTTTGTGTCCCTCACCTTTGTCCCCATCCTTCTTTTTTTTTTTTTTTGTAGGAAGGGTGTGTGCTGCCCACCCACCCACACACACACACAACCGTCTACACCGCCGGCTCACACGGAGAGGAAGAGACGTGCACACGCACACCGACACACGCACGCTCTCCTCTCTTTTCCTCTCCGCTCAGCCTCAGTCCTTCCCTACACCCCTCTCCTCTCTCCTCTCTCTCTCTCTCCGTCTTCTGCCCTTTCTGACTTCCTCTGCGTATCTGTCTACTCGTGCCTGCGTCTGTGTTGAGGAACGGATGTGTGTATGTGCGTGTGTTTGTGTGTTTGTGTTTTTTTTTTTCTTTCACGGGTACACACTCTCTCTCTCTCTTCTTCCTCTTTTTTTTCTTTATTTCTCATTGCGCCTCTGCTGCCGCGACATCTCTCTCTCTGTCTAAACTTGCGTGTGGGTGTGTCTTTGTGGGTCTGTTTTGTGTGGAGGTGCATGCGTGTGTGTGTGTGTGTGTGTGTGTGGGTGTATCTGTGATAGTCAGAGGTGCCGACCTGCTTTTTTTTTTTTGTGTGTGTGTCGCACGCATCTTCCTCTTTCACATGTCACCTCAACAGACCTCACAATACAGGGCAGATTTTCTTTTTTTTTCCGCTTCGTTGTTGTTCGACCGCGGCGACGGTGCCTCTCTCTCTCTTTCTTGCTGTTGTCTCTCTTTTTTTTCTTGTGCATTTTGTTGCTGTGTAGGTCCCGCGGGAGGGCTGCTGTGCCCCTCGCGCTTTACTTCGGCTGAACGTGTGTGTGTGTGTGTGTGTGAATTTGTCTTTGCTGCTTAGGCGAGCGGATCTGCGCAGACAGGCGCGTCCATTCATGCTGGTGTTGTTGTTGGCGGTATTGCTGATCTGTGAGTAAGTGTGTAAGCGTGCATTGAACTCCGTCGAGATGAGTCTTGAGGAAAGGACGGCAGGCAGCTTCCTGCATGTGGGTGCGCTCGTGTGTGTGTGTGTGTGTGAATGTGATTCCTATCGCGCACAGCGATCGATGTGGTGTGCAGGAGTCCCATCACCATGCGGTACGAGAAACACGCGCACTGGGCCACACGGAGAAGCCGTTAAACACCCTCCGTCTCCCTCTCCTCTCCTCTCCTCTCTCGTGGTTGGGCGGGGACCGTGCAAAACACACGTGTCTGTCGGTGTGCACGGTGCCCATCATACCGCCCCTGAGTCTTCTCGTTGTCTAGTGCACTTTTTCATGGCGAGGAGGTGCGTGTTGGTGCATTTATGTGTGTGTGTGTGTGTGTAGATGCGTGCCTAAACGGTGTGTCCCTGGAGAGGACTCGCCACCCACCTCTCCCCCATCCCCTCTTCCCTCGCCTTCTCAACAACAAGAAAAAGAAAAACACAAGAAGGATGGTGTGTCCGTAAGCAATCAAAAAGAAAAACTGAAGCGACAACTCTACCATGAACACAGACACACACACAGACACATACACTGCCAACGATGTCGCGGCTGTCGAGACGTGTTAAAAGAGGCGTGGGGAAAGGAAGAGGGAGCGTAGACACGGTGGAACAGGATGTTCCGTGCGCGTCAGCTCTCGAACTCGTGCCCCGCCCAGCACCTTCTGTCGGGTAGATCACACGTCAGAGGTGGAAGCTGTGCTCTCGTTCACACCCCTCCCCCCATTCAGCCTCCATCCGATGAGGAGAAGGCGAGAAGAAGGGAGGGAGAGGAGGAGGCTGGCGTGCCAACTTTTCTTTTGCTTGTCTCTCTCTCTCTCTGCAGCTCTCATATTCCATCTTTACCACTCATCCGTCTCGCCCTTCCCTCCACGCTCTCTTCGCCTACACACACACGCATACACACAAACGCACACATGCGTTGAGCAACGACTACATTACGCTTGCATCACGCGCAAGACGGCGTACCTGCACCGCGCGCTTCAGTGCCACGTGCAAAAGCCGACAAGACTCCCACGTCCACTATCTCTCTCCTCCTCTTCCTCCTCTTTCCTCTGGCGCTTCTCAGGTACGTGGAGACCGACACCGTCGACACACGCTCCTCCCTTCCCCCTTCTCTGACCACGCCTTGCTGCTTGCACAACCGTGAGCATCGGCTACGCACACACACACACACACACACAGAGGGAGGCCGTGATCCTCTGTTGCGCGCATTGTGGCGCCTTGTCGGCTGTCTACCCCTCGTGTGGATCACTGGAACGCGAGGAACACAGCACGGAGGGAGAGAGAGAACGAGAGGGAAACAAAAAAGCCGAGCTACACGCTCAGCTGCACGTACCCTTTCCTCCCCCCCTTTCACCTTCTCTTGGCGACCGCGCGCGCGTGCACCGTAGCCGCGACCAGCAGTGTCGGCGTCGTGGCCGCTCGTGCACCATCATCTCTTCCTCACCGCCGCCTTAATCACTGCCCTCTCTCCTCCCTCCCTCCCCTCTCTTTTGTTTTCTCGCTCATTCGCTGTTTTTGTTTGTTTGTTTTGCTGTTGTTGTCCTCTTCTGTGTGCGTGTGTCTGTGAGCTGTTCCCAAGGAACACATCTGTGTGTCTGTCTGTGTGTGTGTCTGTGTGTGTGTGTGTCTGCTTGTGTGTTGAGTGTGTCCTTTTTTTTTTTTTTTTTGGATAACTCCGCTGGAACTGTGTGTCTTTCATCTCCCCTCCCCTCCCCTCCCCTCCCCCCCCCCTCTAACCCTCTCTCTGTCTCCAGCGCTGCTGCTCAGTTTCTTTCCCGTGCCAGTGATTGTGTGCCTCTCTCTCTCTTTCTCTTTGCGCACACGTACTGCCCCTCCTTGACCTCCGCTTCTCACTTGGCATACGTCGTGTCGTCTCTGTTTGTGTGCGCGTGTCTCGCTCTTTATCTTTGCTGATACCTTGTCGCGCGCGCGTGTGTGTGTGCGTGTGTGTGTGCTTGTGTCAACGTCGAGTACGTCCTCCATTTCACTCGCTTCTCCCCTCTCCCTCTATCACTCTTGTTTTTCTGTGTGTTAGTGTGTGTGTGTGTGTGTGTGTGTGTGCACGCGTGCGAAGAGCCATGCCGGGCAGCACCTTCCTCAGCTCGAGTGAGGAAGATGTCGACGACACCGAGCTAACGGTGCGCGGCTTCAACTCGTGGGTGTCGCTGCGGGACGTGGTGGCGCTCTTCCGCGCCTACGATGGAGCATCGCGGGTGTGGCTGCCCGGTGAGACGATGGCGTGGGACACGGATGCAGCTACCGCCCAGCGGCCGCTGCCGCAGCACGCGGAGCTTCGCGTGCAACTCAGCGCAGGCGAGCACGTGGCGCGTGCGGTGCGTGAGCTGCATCTGCGCTACACCTTCCCGCGCGTACCCTCATCGCCGCCATTATCACCACCGGCGGCGTCGGCAGTGGCGGCACTGACAGAAGTGGAGGAGGAGGAGGAGCCGGTGTACCTGCAGGTGTTCGGGTCCGGCCGCACACCCGTCATCGACGGTCCAGTGAAGCTGCAGCTCCTCCCCATGCCAGCCGGCGCGTGCGCCGACGACGTGGCCATGCTTCTCGCCCCGTATGTGGACCAGGCTGAAATACTGCGCTGCACCATCGTGGATGTGGTGAACCCGACTGGGAACACAGGGTCGACGAGAGGGCGCTCAGGCGTGGTGCGCTGTGGTTTGGCGTGGGTGCGCCACGCGTCATCGGCGCGGCTGATCCGCGACGTCTTCCACGGCAGCGGCTACCACGCGGCTCTCGACCAGCACAACAGCGACGGCGAGGAGGGCGAGGAGGACGCAGAGGACGCCGACCTCCACCATCTCCACGTCTCCTGCGCACCCAACTCACCTGTAAAACTGTGATGGCAGCGTCCACGAAGCTGCACTGCACGCATGTGTGCGTGCGTACGTACGGCGGAGGAGGATGAGGAGGAGGACGCGGCGGCACCTGGGCGGGCGACGACGATCGCAAGGAGAACGTCCGTGGCTGGAAGCTTCATTGCATGAGCATCACCTGGGCCCACACTCATTCACACACTCGTGATGCATCAGTGTGGTGTCGCCGACAAACGGTGGAGTTGCAATGGTATCGAGAGGTGTGTGCATGTGTGCATGTGCACGATTATGTGTGTGTGTGTGCGCGTGCAACACCAACCCGGCGTCTTCAAACTCTTCTCTCTTTTTTTTTTTTGTCCACACACGCAGTCGCACTGTGCCGTCGACCCGCTCCGTCGAAGGGCCCCGCCGCCGCCGCACCCTACCAAGCATCACCACGGCCAACCGCAGACAGCGGCGAACATGTGCGTGCATAGGCGGATGATTTGAAAACAAAAAAAAAACGGAAAAAAAAACAGCGGTTGTCGCTGGAGCCAGATGTGACGGGCTCCTCAACAACATCTCAAAGACGAAAAGGAAGGGCCGCATTCATGCTGAGTGGTGTGTGTGTGTGTGTGTTTGTTGTCACGTGCTTCCCCTTCCCTCCTCCTCCTCCTAACCCACAAACAAACGCACACACGTCAGTACGAGCACTTCTTCTGCAAACACGACTTTTTTTTCTTTTTCTGTTCTCTTTCCGTTGCAGCTCGCATCTCACCATGTGCGTCTGTGTCTTCTCATCCCCTTTCATCATCCCCTCTTCCCCTTCCCTCCCCCCACACCTTTACGGCGTCCTGTGATTGTATATGTGAGTATCTGCATGTCTGTCTCTCTCTCTCTCTGAGCGCATCTTTCCACAGGTACCCTCCTTCCCCTCCCCTCTTTCTCTGTCGCTTGTGGCCGTGATTGATGCGCTTTTTTTTTTACTTTTTGTGTGTGTGTGTGTCTCTCGACATCATCTCGGTAGTGACGGACACGCATGAAGGGAGTGGTGTGTGAGGCGCAGGGGTGCACTGAACTCTCTCTGCCACGTACCCACACCCGACACACCCCGTCCACATACCACACGTCTGACTCGCTCATCAGCGAATACGAGTGAAGGAACCGCGGTCTCGCTCTGGTGATGGTGGTGGTGGCTCTCTTTCCCATTTTTTTTTCTTGTCCTTTGGAGTGACGCGAGTCACTGCAGCTGCGGCTCTGCACGCAGCGAAGCGCGCATGTCTGCTGTATATGTACGAGCTGTTTTTTTTTGTTTTGTTTTTGTTGTTGTTGTTGTTGGTTTATGTGTTTCCACGTGTGCTCATCTTCGCCGCTGTTGCTGTCACTTTCATTTGGCAAGGTTCACTCTCGACTGCCGCCACTGTTATGCACCGCCACACGTGTTCGCTTGGCTATCTACTTCTTCTTTCTTGTATCATTGCTTCTCCCCTCCCCTCCTCACTCACTCACTCTCTCTCTCTTTTTTTTTTCTGCCTCTCCTGCTTGTGTATCTCCCTCCTCTCCGGCCCTCTCTCTCTCTCTTTCCCCTCCTTCTGTATCTGGTTTTTTTTTGTTTTTTTGTACAGCGGTCAACACAGCTGCGACGCCGGACCCGCACCTCCGCCACCTCCGACTCTTCTCTCTCTCCCTCCCCTACTCTGGTTGTGGGCTGCCTGCGACTCCCACGCACATGCATCGGCCTGCACCTGCTGTGCGCGTGTGCAGAGACCCGCTGCTGTTGCCGCTGCTGTTGCCTCTCTCTCTCTCTCTTTCACTCTTCTTTTTTTTTTTCTCCTTCGTCCACTTGGAACCTTTCAGTCATACTTCGCTTGTTTGGTGACGAGGCATCACGGTGATGGCAGGGTAGGTGGGTGGGAGAGGTGAGAACAGGAGAGATCCAGAGAGGCTGCGGATGGTCGGCGGCTCTGGGACACGCGCGCACCACGTACGCGTGTGTCCATCCCATTCCCCCACCACTCACCACCCACCACCACCGCTCACTGAATCACTCAAACCAGTTCTCTCTCTCTGTGTTTGTACCCCTTCCCTGCCTCGCTTGCCTGCATCTTCGCTTCTCTGGCGCATGCTCTTCTTTTTCTCCCTCTTCCTCCGTCGTCCGAGCGTGTGCACCCTCCTCCTCCTCCCTCTGTCTCTCCCCCTCTGTCTCTCCCCCTCTCTCTCTCTCTTTCTCTCCTTTCATTTGTTTTTTTTACGACTGTCTTGTGTGTCTCTCTCTGTGTGCGTGTGTCGAGCTGTACCACAACGTTGCCACTTTCCTTCTTCCTTCCCCCTGTTCTCTCTCCCTCTCATACTGTGCATACCTTTTTGTATGAGGATGCACTGTTTGCGTGCTTGTGTCTCTGTGTGTGTGTGAATATGTGTGTTTGTGTATCTGTGTGTGTGTGTGTGTTCACTGCCCTTCACGAAGCTCCTCCAGTGGCACTGTGCTCCAGTGGATGCCCCGCCGTTGACTGCAGTAGGCGTGTATGAAGTCTCTAGTTGGGCCCCACTCCCCCCAACCGCTCTCCAATCCTCTCGCTTACTACCGCCGTGTAAAGGAGGATTGCACATCAACCACACACACACACATACGCAAGTAGATGCGTGGACGTCTCCCTCCCCCCTCCCTTCCTCTTGCTCGCTTCTCTCTTCCGCGGAGCTGTGCACACGCCTCAACGGTGACGATAGCGTCGTTGCGTGCCGTCAACGTGCACCGCTCGCCTCTCAGTCCGCACTACCAAGCCACAGCTTCACCTCTGTTTTTTGTCGCACACGCACGCGCACACACACACACACACAACTCCGCTGTCGCTGTCATCATGTTCTCGATCAAATCAACATTGGTGGTCGCTGTGCGCACCGCCTGCGAGTGCGCTGACGTCCACGTTCTCTCACTCCACAAGTAATTTCGCTGTTTTTTTTTTTTTGTCTTCACTGGAGGCCCACACTGGGAGAGAATAGGCACGTGCCATCTACACAATGGTGCGGCTCACTGCATCGCATCTGCCCCGTCGCAAGTACCAACGCTGGTCTCTGTCTCTCTCCGTCTTCTATGTGTGTGTGTGTGTGTGTGTGTGTGCGTGTGTGTGTGCGTATGTGAAGGAGTGCACTGTGGCCGAACTGACTCTTCTTGTTTCACTGATCTTTTCGTTTATGTATGCTCATTGTTTTGTTCTTGTTGTTTGTTGTTGAAGCGCCGTGTACACACATGCAGCTCTGTTGTCTCGGTTTGTGTCAAATGTCCCGTGCCTCATGGTGTGCTTTGTAGTGTGTGTACCCGCTCCTGTGTATGTGTGAAGGTGTATGTGTGTGTGTGTGGTCCTCTTTCTCTCTGTGTGTTGCGGTGGTGCAGAGGGTAATAGTTGATGCGTGTGGCGGCGGCACCTCGACCTCATGCGTCCAATGGCTCACAGTGGGCAGTTGTGCGACTCGGTGGACTCACGGCCGCGCACTCTGGAGGAGGTGAAGAGCGTCTGCGATCGCCCCGTCAGAAGTGGTGCGTGCCCACCACCACCGACCCACCCTCCCACCTCTTACCCCGGGTGGTGGTGCGCCAGCAGCAGCAGCATCATGCCCGCATCTCGCGTGTACGGTCTCTTTCGCACGAGCATGGAGGCGCTGGCATCTCTCCCGGTGCTGCCCATCACGCTCCAGCTCATCAACTGCCACCCCACCAACAAAAGAAAGAAAAAAAACTGCTCCTCTCTCTCACACACACACAACCAACCCGCAGACCGCCGTGATCTCGAGTGCGTCCGCACGAAGGTTGACGCGCCGCTTCTACCCGCTGTGTCACATCCGCTCCACTCGTCACACACACTCTCTCTCTCTTCCTTTCTGCCGCGTCCGTCTTCTCTTCCTCTTTTGACGTTGTTGGCTCTCCAGCGAGTGTGCCCGCCTGCGGAGTGTTGGTCCTCTCCACCTCCCTCCCTCCCTCTCTGTGTCATACACACACACACACATTCACACCCATACAGTCGACTCGCCTCTGTGCACGTCGCCACAGAGGTCCTCCGGGTCAACCCCTCACACACACACACCATCCCTTGGTGGCATCCTCCTCCGTACATCGCGTGCGGTCGTCGTCCTCCGCCTCCTTCATAGACTCACCCATACACATACACACGCACACACACAAGCACAAACACACACATCTCCTCCTTCCTCCTCACGTTAGCAGCGTGATCTTCTCATAGACACGAATCACTCGATCTTTCTTCTTCGTTCTCGCAGCGGAAGACACACACATACGTATCTATACACACACGTGCCGACCGCGACGTCAGTCTCTCCTCCATCCTCCGTCCCTCACACGCAGCAGACTCGAGCCTCGGCGTTGCTGAGACGTGAGTCCGCCCGCGCGTCACATCCTCTGTCAGCGGTGACGGACAAGATGGCGCCTCGTGGAGCTCGGGCCAAGCGCATCCACCTCCCCGGTGCAGCACGACGTCTGGCTGCGCCACCCATCACGGCCCCTCTGGCATCCGTCGCCCCTCCCGTCGTGCCGCAGCCCACAACCGCCGCCCCGGTTGTCAAGGCGCCGGTGCCGGTGGAGCCTCCAGTCACGGCCGCCGCCGTCGAGGCCGCCACCCCGCAGTCCGTGCCACCGCCGGCGGTGGTGGAGCAGGACGCGCCGGCTGTCGTGGAGGCGACAACTGATCCTGTCGAGGCCCCGGCGGCGCCTTTGGAGGCACAGGTCTCAGCACCCGAGGCCCCTGCAGCACCAGCGCCGTCGCTGCCACCGCCATCGGCGCGGTCGGCTCTCAATGCACGTCGCGAGCGTCTCCGCGCAAAGAGGCGTGCGGCGGCGGCACACGCTCGACACGCAGTGCGACCTCCCCCGCACACCCCATCTGTCCCACAGCCGGCAGGCGACACCGCCGCCGCGGTATCTCAGCCACCGACCGATGTGGCAGCAGCCGTCGAGGCCGCGCCGCCAGAGGCAGTGGAGGAGACGCTCGCACCACCCGCCGCAGTGGAAGCCGACGCTGTCGCCGCCGCGCCGGAGGTGATGGAGCGAGTCGAGGCGGCGCCGGCGGTTGATGCACCGCCGCCCGTCTCCCCCATCGCGAGAGCAGCCGCAACGCCCCTCCGCGCCACGATCAGCCGAGTGCCGAAGAAGCGCAAGTTCTTCGCGGAGCTCGACGACCACGTGTCTGCACCGGCGGAGGCGGCGGCGGCGCCGGCAACGGCAGCGCCACTCACGCCCGCCGCGGACCTCGCCGAGCCTCCACGTTGCGTCGCCCACGTACCACCACCATCACCACCACCATCGGAGCCACAACCACCGTCCTCAGCTGCCAGTGTCACGGAGCCCGCGTCGGCAACGGCGGCGGTGGAAGCCACAGCGCCGCAAGTGGCAGAGCGTGCAGCGGTGGAGGAACCAGCGGAGCAGCTGCCGCCTGTCCCAGAGGCACCGACTGCCGCGGCTGCTGTGACGGCCGAAGCGGCGCCGCGCCATCTCGTGATGCGCCGGATGTCGAAGAAGCGCACGAGGGTGGTAACGGTGGACGCGAAGGACCAACACGGTGCCGCGCCAGCAGCCGCCCCTGCCCTCACACCGGCAGCAGCAGCAGCACCAACAGCAGCAGCAGCAGCAGCTGTAGAGGACGTCCATCGAGAGAAGGCGGCGGCGGTGGCCACCACCGTTGTGGCCCACCCACCAGTGCGCGACATACCGGCGGTGCAGCCTCACGCAGCGGTCGAGGCGGCGCCGGCAGAGGCGGTGCGTCTGACTTCCATCCCCGCGGTGGCCGCCGCCGCCTCCCCGAGTCGCGCCACCATCAGCCGCCTTCCAAAGAAGAAGAAGCGCTTCTTCGCAGAGCTGGACGACGCGGCCGAGTCCCCGGCCGGCGCAGCAGCGACGACGCCAGCGACGGCGACTGAGGAGGTCGCCGCCGTCCCTCCACCGCTGCCTGCAGCAGCCCACCCACCCGTCTCTGCCGTCCCTCAGGTCGTGTCGACCGCGCCGGCAGCAGCGACAGTGCCGGCAGCACCGCCAGCCACCGCCACACGCGCAGCCCGTGGTCGCCGCAACTCGAAGCGGGCATCGCCCACGGAGACGCCTGCCGCTACGGCCGCTAGTGCACCCGTGGATGTGCCGGCGGTCGCTGCGCCGACAGCCGAGGTGGCGACAGAGGCGGCCGCCACAGCAGCCGTGGCGGCGTCGTCCAACGTCGCCGCCTCGCACAAGCCTCCCCGCGCTGGAAAGCCGGAGAAGAAGAAGCTCAAGCCGAAGCCGAAGCAGCTGACGGCCGCGGCGATCCGACGGCGCGAGCTGGCCGCGTACAACCGCATCCCCAGGCGCTTCCGCCCGTTGGAGGTGCCACGGCTCGTCCTCCCGACCTCCACGGCGGCGGCGGCAGCGGTGGCGGCAGCGACGACAGAGGCTGAGGTGACACCGGCCGCTCTCGTGGACGCCGCTGCCGAGGCGCCGCCGCTGTCGGCGGTGGCAGAGCAAGAGAGCGCGGCGCCGGTGGAGGCGGCGGCGGCGGCGGAGATGCCCGCTGACGCGGCTGAAGGAACGACAGCTGCTGCTGCTGCGCCAGTGTCGGCAACCGAGGCGACCGCGCCTCCGCCAATCGCAGCGCACCCCGCCAGCGAGCTCGCGGCATCGACCCATGCGGTCGCCGCAGCGGGGGCGAAGGTGACGATGACCAAGTCACCGAGGCGGCGGTTCTTTCCTGCTCTCGAGGAGGCGCCGGCCGCGGCCACGACAGAGGCGGTGGAGACAGCAGCAGCAGACGCCGCCATCGATGCAGCAGCAGCAGCAGCAGCGGCGGAGACCTCTGAGGCGACGGGGACGGACGCTGTCGAGTCCCTGCCACACATCCCCGCGGAGGTGGTGGAGTCGCCGGCAGCGGTGGAGGCCGTGGAGAAGTCGGAGGCTGCTGAGCAGATCGCCGCTGCCGAAGAGGCGGCAGCTGCACCGTGCGATGCAGCGCCGGCACCCACAGCAGCACCAGCGCCAGCGGCGGAGGTGGAGGAGGTGGAGGAGGTGGTGGCCACTGCTGAAGAGAGAGCTGCTGCCGTCGACGCTCCATCCTCTGTGGCTGCGGCTGTCGCTGAGCCGTCCTCCGACGCACCCCCGGCGGTCGCAGCGGAGGCGGCAGGGGCTGCCGTCCCAGCAGGTGAGGTGGCCGCGGCGACGGCGAGGAAGGTGGTGCGCTGCACAAACGTGAAGGAGATGCTGCGCGAGATTCGCAAGGCGAAGCGGAGCGGCAAACGCGGGGGCGCGAAGAGGCGGCTGAACCACGCGTCAGCCTCCCCGCAGCAGCCGGCGCAGGCGCTGCATGACGGGCAGTCGTCCCCCGCATCGAGCCCTGAGGCGGCTGAGGAGGCCGCGCCGTCCCCGGTCGCGGACGTCGTTGGCGGTGCGGAGTCAGCCTCCGTCGGTGCAGAGGAACTGATGTATCAGCAGCAGCAGGAGCAGCTGATGGATGCTGACATGGCAGCGCCAGACCTCACCCACTCTCACGCGGCGGAGCAGCCGACGTTGGCGGACGAGGTGCGGTTGGAGGACGGCAGCGCCGCCGCCGAGCCCGAGGCGGCGCTGGAGCCCGCAACGGAGGTGACGCCGGTGGCAGCGGCCGTCTCGGTGGACGTCGCCGCAGCTCTGGCCGAGGAAGAAGTGGAGGCGGAGGAGGCGGTGACGACAGCGACTCCCATCGAGCGCGCGTCTGCGCCGACGCTGTCGGTTGCCGCAGAGGAAGTTGGCGCCGCCCCACCGCTGGAGGAGCCCGGCCAGGCTGTGGAGGTGCCGGCATCGTCACAGCAGACGGGACCCTTCGCGCCAGTGGAGGACATACTGCCGCTCGCGACGCCCCCGCCGTCGCCGGCCCGTCGCCAGGCGGCGAAGCAGAAGATCAAGAAGCATGCCAAGCTCGCCGCGGCGCGACTGCGCAAGCCCCAGGAGCACGCCTCACCCACGGTGTCTCTCTCGGCAGCGCCGCCTGCCGTGGAGATGGACGTGCCGCTTGTGGAGGCGGTGCACGCCGCGGCCGAGCCACCGCTTCCGCCCGCCGAGGAGACGTGTCTGCAGATGCTGGTGAAGGACTCGGCCCTCACGCTGCCGAGTGGCAGTGTCGTGATGGAGTCCTTCACCGACACGGAGATGGTGCTGCGGCGTGCCACGCTCGACGACAGCTGGGATGTGGGGCTGCGCTTCGACTGGCAGGAGCGCACGCTGGCCATCTCGTCCTTCCCGACCTTCCCGGACTCGGACAAGCGCTCCGAGCACCCGTTCGTACAGCACTTCAAGTCGCAGCCGCGGTGGCTGCTGAAGGAGGTGAATGAGATGAGCGCGGCGCGCATGAAGACCGCGTTGGATTCCATGAAGGGCAGCCTGACAGCACGCTTCGTCTTCCGGCAACTGCGGTAGGGTGTGGTGGCGATGGTGTGGAGGGTGGAGACCGAGAGGAGTGCGAGCGAGGACGGAGACTGCGTTGGTCTCCGCCTCCGCCTCCATGGACTCAGCGCGCAGTGTTTTTGTTTGACTGCGTGCGTGTGTGTGTGTGTGTGATGGGCAACTGTTGTGTTGGTATCCTTGACGGCGTCATAGAAGTCACGCCGTGTGAAGACGTCCCCAGCGTCCGTGTGAGACACGTGGACGTCGCTGGTGCAGGCGGTTGCGGGGAGGAAGAGAGGGAGGGAGCAGGAGATGGACGGGCACGGACGGGGGCAGCGGGGAGTCGTTGGCAGAGGCGCTCGCCTCGCAGCACATCGAACTCGCCTCTCCGCCATCATCCACACCACCGCCACCCCCCTCTCTCTCTCTCTCCACTCGCCCGCTTCTGTGATGCACCGCATATAGACTCCAAAGGGACAAGACGGCACACACACACACACATGTGCAAATGTACCTCTGTGTATGTGTATGTGTGTGCCGACTTGTCTCTTCCACCCACTCGAGTGCTGTGTTGTATTCGACTTGTTGTTGGTGTTTCCTTTCCTCTCTGTTCTCACCCTCTTCCGTTGTCATGTGTGTGTGTGTGTGTTTGTTGTTTGTTTGGCTTCGTCCACTTCCATCATGTGTGTGTGTGGAGAGAGCGAGAGAGTAGCATCAGCAGTAGCAGCAGCAAGTACACATCTCCTTCCTTATATTGCCGCTGCGTCGCCGTGTGTGTGTGCGTGTGTGAATGACGTGTAGTGGTTACACACCGGACTCAACGTGCATCTGCGACAACTGCGGCTTGACGGCCGCTTCCTCCGCCTCCATCCCCTCGACTCCTCCTTGACTGCCAGTGCTGCTGTCGCAGCGCCAGTGCCACCACACGCGTGCCTCAGCTGGCTTCTGTGCAGAAGAGGCCGCTGTGTTGGGTGGTGGTGGGGGTGGTGGCATCCCATCTGCAGCCCCCACTCGACGTCAACTGCGCTGACATCCTTCTCTCTCATCACCTTGCCTGACCCGTCCCACCAACTCGCACTCACACACATGCACAGTGCGGCCCTCCACTATCACCTTCATCGTGTTCGTGTCGCCTACACACAATCAGCACCACGCTCGTGCCGCACACAGCGGTCTCTCATTCCCTCCCCTCCAGTTGTCACCCACATCTCTCCCTCCCATCACACGCACACGCACACACAGGAGAGAGGTGGAGGTGCAGCGCACATGTCCGCGCACCCCTACACCACGCTGCGGTCCACAACGCCGCCGCTGTACTACCGCAGACCGGAAGGAGCGCCGCCGTCCTACTACACAGTGCCGGCGAGGGAGGTTGAGGGGCTGCGCATCCCCGGCACTGCCGCTGCATCCTCCACCACCACCGCCGCTCCCTCGACCGCTGCAGCACCGACGACGATGGCCCGGGAGTACCAGCCGCGGCCCAGCGTGAACCTGCGCCCCTCGGCCGACCGTAGCTCGCTCCACCGCGCGCCTCCCGCCTCGTCCGCAGCAGTGGCACCGCCGCCGCCCCCGTCGCCACGCCTCTCCGGGTACTTCATGCCGACCGTGGTGAACCCCTACTCGCACGGTGCCGCACCGCATCCAGCAGCGGCGCACGTCGCCGAGCCCGTGAACCCCACCTCGTACCTGCAGCAGGCCAACGCGATGGGCCGGTGGAGCTACCAGCAGCAGCCACCGCTGATGTACCAGCCACCACAGCAGCAGCAGCAGCAGTACCCCACCGTCGACCCTGTCGCAGCGCGTGTGGCTGCCATCGACGCTGAGGAGGCGGCTCTGGCAGCGGAGGAGGCGGTGCTGCGGGCGAAGGTAGCGGAGCTGCAGATGGTGCGCAAGGGGCAGGAGGAGGAGCAGCTCACGCTCAGTCAGGGCTGGGCGCAGATGCTGGAGACGGAGGAGCGCTACTACACAGAGCCGGTGGTGAACCTGCGCTCCGACATCATGGCTCGAGAGCAGCACTGCGCCATGCTTCGCGACCACCTGCAGCAGGTGGAGGCGCAGGCCCAGCACGCGCAGGCGCAGCTGCAGGGCACCGACTACATCCTGCGCGGTGTGGAGAGCTTCGAGCAGGAGCGCAAGAGTGTGCAGGACGGCTTCCACGACGTGGAGCGGCGCCGGCGCGCGTGCGTGGCTCGGGCGGAGCGCTACTTCGACGTGGAGACGCAGCGACTGGTGGAGGCCAACCGGGTAATCCCAAAGATAGAGGCTCAGCTGCGCGACATGAAGCGGCGCGGCCCGCTGGCCGAGTTGCGCCCCAGCGACCACCCACCGCCGTCCTCGCGCCGATCGGCGTCGCGCGTCGTCACGTTCGCGCCGGACAAGAGCATCGTGCTCGACTTGGGCCGCGACGGCTCTGCCTCCTCCGCCGAGCCTGTGGCGACGACGGAGGGGGAGAGCGGCGGTGTCTCGAGCAGCTACGGCAGCGGACACGACAGCGCCTCCCTCGTCGACGCGGGGGAGAAGTGGCGCTACGGCGTGGCGGGGTTCGGGGAGGAGGAGGACATCGGCGGCACGAGCGTTGCCTTCTCCCTCAACGACTCGAAGCAGCAGCTCGTAAAGCGGCGCCGGTTCGAGGTGGAGACTGCGTAGCGCACAACGCACGCAGCAGGCATCGCTCGCAGCATCTGCAGGTACCCCATATATATGTGTGTGTGTGTAGAGAGAGAGTCTGTGTGTGTCGTAGTTGGTTGGGGGGTGGGGAAGGAGACGGCTTCCCCTCCTTCGTGATGTTATAGAGCGTGTTCGGTGCAGTTTGTATGTGTGTGTTACCTGTGTCCTCAGTTGGCCTGTAGACTCTCCACAGACACCTGTCTGTGTGTCTGTGGGTGTTAGATGCACGTGGAGCGCGTGTCGCCTCCTCCACTCCTCTTCCTGTTTTGTTTTTTGTTGTTGTTGTTCTGCCCACCCCGTCCTCTCTCTCCTCCCGAGGGAGACGGCGGTGTTAGACCCGTGCCTTCACCTACGCCCCTCTTGTGTCCGCTCCACTGCGTCCCCAGTGAGTCCGTTCATCGGCGTGTGTGTGTGTGTGTGTGTGTCGCGCGCATCAATAGGATGGGAGAGATCCAGATGATCTCAGTGAGTGCAGTGTTCACGCGACACATACGAAAGAAGATGACATCTCACCCCTCCCCTCTGCCCTCGTCACTCGCACACCGGCCCAACACGCCGAGATGCCGCCGCAGTGTTCCCGTGGGCAGTCGCTGTGCAGCACAGCACGGATGCGTCGTCCCCCGGCGTCCGTGTCCGCACCCAGAACATCCAACCAACCTACCAGCCTACTCACACGTCTCATGCCATCATGCATCCCCCTCCGCCCCCCCCCCCATCACTGACCAACTTGTCTTCCTCTGCACGGGACATATTGCCCTTCTCTTTCTCTCCTCACACTCCGTCTCACACACACACACACACATACACACGCGCTCGTGGCCCATCACGCGTGTCGCTACCGACTGAAGAAGCGCGCCTCTCCCCTTCCCCTCTCCCTGTCTCTCTCTTCCGGTGTGCGCGTGCCGCGGTCTCACCCACTACACACTCCGCACTGTGTAACCCCCCGCCCCTTCCCTCATTGTCAAGCTCTTTCTCACACACACACACGCACTTTGGCAAACCTGCGCGCGGGCGATGCGGCAGCTGAAGAGTCTGGATGTGTTCCCAAAGTTCGACCGCAAGTTCGAGCAAGATGCGCGGCATCGCACCGTGTCTGGCGGCCTCTTCTCTGTCGCCGCCGTTGCCGTGATTCTGTGGCTGCTCGTCGGTGAGATCCGGTACTTCGCGTCTGTGGAGGAGCACCGGGAGATGTTCATCGACTCGACCGTCGGCGGCGACATGCCGGTTACGGTGAACGTCACCTTCCACCGCGTCGCGTGCGACCTCATCACCCTTGACGCCGTGGACATCTTCGGCGTGTTCGCGAACTCGGTGGCGGCGAGCACGGTGAAGCAGCGCGTCGACCCGGCGACGGGGCAGGTGATCAGCGCCGCGCGCGCCGTCGTGGACGAGAAGAAGGTGATGACCAAGGCGATCGACCCCGATGGGGTGGAGAAGGAGAACTGCCCGAGCTGCTACGGCGCGGAGCGAGACCCGGGGGAGTGCTGCTACACCTGCGACGAGGTGCGCCAGGCCTACGTGCGGCGGGGGTGGACGCTCAACGTGGACGACATCAGCGTCGAGCAGTGCGCCGAGGACCGCGTGAAGCTGGCCGCCATGGCGTCGGGGAAGGAGGGCTGCAACGTCTACGCGAGCTTCACCGCGTCGCGCGCGACGGGCAGCCTGCAGTTCATTCCCGGCCGGGTCTACCAGGCCCTGGGGCGGCGGATGCACGACTTTATGGGGAGCACGACGCGCCAGCTGGACCTCAGCCACACCGTGCACACCCTCGAGTTCGGCGAGCGCTTCCCTGGTCAGCAGAACCCGCTGGACGGCACCGCGCAGGGCTCAGTCCTCAGCGGCGACCCGGCGGACGCCATGAACGGCCGCTTCAGCTACTTTCTCAAGCTCGTCCCCACCACATACCAGCGCTACTCTCTCGTGACGGGGCTGCTGGAGGCGGTGGACTCCAGCCAGTACTCCGCGACGCACCACTTCACCCCCACCGCAGCGCCGGCAGCCACGCAGCCGTCCCAGACGCCGCAGATCGTCCCCGGCGTGTTCATGACCTACGACCTCTCCGCCGTGCGCATCCTGGTTCAGGAAAGGCACCCCTACCCCTCCGCCGCTCACTTTGTGCTGCAGCTGTGCGCGGTGTGCGGTGGGGTGCTGACCGTCGCCGGGCTGGTGGACTCCATGTGCTTCCACGGCGTCCGCCGGATCCACAAGATGCGGGAGGGGAAGCAGCTCTAGGCGCGAGCACGCCAGAAGGACCCCTCTCATCCTTTTCCCACATCCTTACACGCGTGACGGACAACGCGCGTCGAGCACACTTGACAACACTCCGGAGTGGTGGTGGTGGCGGAGGAGGAGGACCTTCCCCGCCCCGCACGGGTTGCATCACCAGACACGGTGCTGGCAACACTCGTCTGCGCCTCCCTGAGTCATACCGAACCGCGCCATACACACACACACGAACGTGCGTCGCTCTCTGCCCCCAGTCCAACTACCTCTCTCTCTCGCCGTGTGTGTGTGTGTGTGTCTCTCTTTCAAAGGCAGAGGCGAGGAGGGAGAGGAGGCTGCACCTCTCGCTCTACCATGTATGACGTGACACAGGCATGAAAGTGCGTCTCTACCTCCGCCTCCACTTCTCCACCTCAGTGCTGCATCGACACACACACACACACACACACACACACACACACGCCCTCAACGCGTGTGCTCCGTCATGCCCTTCTCCTGCTGGGCTGTGTGGAGCAGAGCGCTGACGCTGCTGCTGCTGCTGCTCTGCGGGGTGCTCCTGTGCGGCACCCGCGCTGTCACGGCCGCGACGTATGGGTCGAAGATCGAGGCGGGGGAGTCGGAGTGCTACACGGAGGTCGTCGAGGCGGGCGGCACGCTGGGCTTCACCTTCCGCGTCACAGACGGCG
Organism: Novymonas esmeraldas; assembly: GCA_019188245.1. NCBI lineage: Eukaryota > Euglenozoa > Kinetoplastea > Trypanosomatida > Trypanosomatidae > Novymonas > Novymonas esmeraldas. The sequence goes on along the minus strand of JAECZO010000016.1, from coordinate 244,039 downwards.
GTGCCTTCGACGTGAATGCGGTGATGAAGGTGCGCTTCACCCCACCGGTGGGCAAGACATTGGAGCTGAGCCGCTTCCACTACAACGCGCACTTCGCGGGGCTGCGGGACCGGCAGCGCGAGACGGTGCTGAACACGTGGCAGCGCGCCACCGATGGCAGCTACACCTACACGGCGCCGTCGGTGCTCCAGACCCGCCACGGCCTGCCGGAGGAGGTCTCCGTGTGCTTCGACAACAGCTTCTCCACGCTGTCGCCAAAGTGGGTGCGCTTCACCTTCATGAAGCGCGATGTGCTGGAGGTCGACCCGGACGCGCTGAACAAGGTGGAGGGTGCGATGGAGGAGGAGCTGCACCGCTACGGCACGATTCTCTTCGGTCTCGCGCAGGACGCTAACGCGCTGCAGCTCGTCGGCGAGTCGGACCGCGTGAAGCTGAACTCGCTGGCGAAGATCATGGCGACCGGGCTGGCGCTCAACGTCATGGTGCTGCTGACCATGGCCGCCTACCAATACGCGTCGCTCTCGCGCTTCCTCGCTCGCCAAGGTGTGCGGGGCAAGGTCAAGATCGCCACCAAGTAGCACGCACTCGCCCTCTCGATGTGAATACCAGCAGGCAAAGGTGCCTGTCTACCCGCCACGCGCGCACATGCTCGCGCAAACACACGCACCTCCACATTCACGACCCACCCACCGCGGTGCAGGCTCTGCGGGGTCGGCTGGCGACACCAGAAAAAAAAAAAAAAACGCACATGCTGCAACAACAACGCAGTGCACCACACACACGCACACACACAGACATTCGAACACACCTCGATAGTGTCCGTCCGCTGTGAGTCAGGTACCACGCACTTCTCCGTCCTGTCTTGTTCCACCACGACACACGTCCTCCCCATCCTCCCTCCTCTCCCACTCCTGTCGCTCCTTTTCTTTTTGTTTTGCCGCAGCTCGCCGACGGCACACCCACACACACACACACGACCACGCCTCGCGCCGCACGCCGGTGGGAAGCGCGCGCGCCACGCGATGCTGCGTCGTCTCCACACGCGGGTGATCGGCATGGGCTCCGTCTGCGGTCTCGCGCCGTCGCCGCCGGCGGAGCTGTTCCTCAAGACCCTGCCGCCGCCGAGTGACGTCGACCCCGACAAGTACCGCCGCTTCGAGCGCGAGGAGGAGGAGGACCAGCGCGCACCGCGGCGACCATCGTCAGCGGCGGCGGTGCAGCGAGCGCCGGAGCCGTTCTTCGACGTGGTGGATGCGGCCGCGGGGCACAAGCACGTGGCCATGCTCACCCGCGAGGGCAACCTCATCACCGTCGGCGACAACCGCTACGGGCAGACCGGCGCCCTCAACTCTGACGGCGACGAGGACGGCGGCGCCACGGCAGCGCCGACCCACCCCCGCGGCAATGGCAGTGGCACGAGCGGCGGCACGAGCGGTGGCGCGGTGCGGACGTCGTCCGTTGTGGCGGACCTCGACCCGCTGTACATCGACCTCGACGGGGCTTTTGCGCCGACACACACCGCGGCTGCCGCTCGCGTCGCGTGCGGCTCCAACTTCACGCTTGTCTACCAGCGCGGGGGCCGCCGCGTGATTGCGTTTGGCAACAACCACATGGGGCAGCTCGGGGTGGGGAACAAGCAGCGCGTGGACGGTGCCCGCGGGTTCGCGGAGTGGGACCCGACGGCGCCGTGGTGGCCTGCGGGGCGGGCGGCGGTGCTGGAGTCGGTGCACTGCGGCTTCAACCACGCCGTGGCGCGACTGACCGACGGCGGGCTCTACGCGTTCGGCAGCAACAACTGGGGCGAGCTCGGCATCGGTAGCAGCGACGCACCGATGGCGCCGACGCGGATCGCGCTCTTCGAGGAGCGCGGCCTGAGCGTCGCCAAGGTCGCACTCGGCAACTCCTTCACGCTGTTCCTGACGACGGAGGGGCGCGTGTACGGGTGCGGCGCGACGAACGGCGGCCAGCTCCCGCCGAACACGTTCGACCCGGTGCCGATCCCCCTCACCCGCTCCTTCCAGCAGCAGTGGGGCGGCGCGGTGGACGGCGCGCCGCGGCTGATCCGCGTGAAGGACATCGCGTGCGTTGGCAGCCTGGCCGTCTTTGTGAGCGCCAAGAACGAGCTCCTCGTGCAGGGGTCCTTGTCGGAGTACGGTGTCACGATCGCGTCGCCGCGCTTCACGGCGGTGGACCAGACGGCGGCGCTCGCGCACTTTGCGGCGCGCATGGGGGGTGCGGCAACGACGGCGGCGGGCGACTACGACATCGTGGGGCTTGTGGGCGGTCCGTCGACGCTGCTGGTGCGCTATCGCAACGGCTGCGTCGCCGCCTTGGGGGCGAACACGGAGGGGCAGCTGCACAACGTGACGAAGGTGCTCAACGGCAAGCGGGTCAACCTCGCGCCGGCGTTCAAGGCGACGGAGCTGTTCCCGATGCTGGTGCCGGCGACGCCGCTGTGGGACACGGCGTGGTTCACCTCCGGCAAAGGCTTCAACCTGCTCTTCGACAACAACGAGGCGTACCGCGTGCCCGAGAGCACCGCACCCATCGAGCTCCCGCCCGGAAGCGGCAACGCGCGCCGCATCGCCCTCAGCCGCCAGCAGCGCCTCCGCGAGTCACTCAAGTGAGAGCGGGTGTCTCACAGCCGCCGAAGAGGGACAGAGAGAGAGAAGGGACGGGAGGGACGGCGACACGCACCCACGCCACCACCACCACCGTGAAAAAGGGGGCAACGGCAACAACAACAAAAAAAAAAAGAAACTCAAGGCGGCCCACCACAAACGTCCACGCATCGGCCGGGAACCTCCTTTGGGGCACTGACCCCAAACGCCCACCGACGACACCCCCTCCGACACACCGCCCATGCTCTCCCCGCCCCAAAAGGATAACACAAAACCGTCACCACCCAACCATCCCTCACCCCAGCGCGTCAGGAGAAACGAGGCCACGCGACGGGTTCCGACACCAGCGGTCCGGCCGCCGAGTCGCAGCGCCGCCTTTCGTGTCGCGGTCCGCGCGAACTTTCCGGAATGCGCTCCGCAAGTCACCATACCCAAGTGGTTACGGGGACTGACTAGAAATCAGTTGCGATCTCGCGCGCAGGTTCGAATCCTGCTGGTGACGACTTTTTCTTTTTGCTTGGCCTCTCGGAGAAGCCAAAGCTCACCACAAAAAAAAAAAAAAAGGTATGCCGCGACCCGGGATCGAACCAGGGACCTTCAGATCTTCAGTCTGACGCTCTCCCAACTGAGCTATCGCGGCTTCGGCAGTTCGAGCGGGAGTTGTGAGTACCAATACCCCCCTTTTCTTTTCTCTACACTACGAGAGCAGAAAGCCAGCGGAGCAACACCTCGTCTGTCCCCCCCCCTTCTTTTTTTGTTGTTGTTGTTTTCCCACGCCGTCCACACCTCCTTCACTCTTCCCCTTTCCCCCCCCCTTTGCCCTCTCATTTTGGGCCCGTGGAGTGGAAAACAAAAGAAAGAGAGGGGCCCCCACGGCCAACGTTCGAAGAGCACGCAGCCCTCCTCCTTTCCCCACCCCTTTTTTTTTTGTACCACAGACCATCCAAAAAAAAAAAAAAAGAACCGACCCCGACACACACACCCCTGACAGCAAGGCATCCTGCCGATGTCATCTCCCTCGGAGCCATGGAAACCTCTCCTGCTGACCTGTTCCCGTGCCGGTGTTGGTTTTTTTTTTGTTGTTTTCGTCCCTTGCCTCTCTGCACCGCACCCTCCACACCTCGTGCCTCAACGCGCTACCTCCCTGCCTCCCGCCTGCCATCCCCTGCAAACACGTGCAACTCCAAGCACGTACACCCACACACACACATACACTCCCTACTCCTCAGCACATCCGCACACCTCCACCGACACGCCGTAGACGGTGCCAGCTCTGCTCTCCTCTTGCTCTCCACCTGCCACACCTATACACACCCACACGCAGAAGGCAAAAAAAAAAAAAAAAGAATGGTCAGCTTCACCACGCTCGAGGTGAACCTGGTGATGGTGCCCGTCCTGGCGCTCTTCCTCCTCTACTGCGTCCCCGTCCCCGTCATCTCAAGGGCGGCGGAGCGCGTCACGCGTCTCGTGGAGAGCTACAACGTCAGCGGCCTCACGTTCATGTCAGCCATGGCGATCGTCTCCTCCGTCTCCTTTCTCTTCCACTTCCTCGAGTGGCATTCCAAGTACGATACGAAGCAGCGCTTCGCCGACATCAGCCTGCAGCTGCAGCACGACAACAAGCGCCTGCGGCTGGAGCGTAACCTGTACATCCAGCTCGTCACCTGCGTCCTGTGCCTCGCCGTCAAGAAGTGCGCCGCACTGCTGCACCGTCAGGATGGACCCCGCCAGCCCACAACCACAGCAGCAGCAGCCGCGGCCGCACCGGCCCCTGCCACCGCTCCGCCTCGCGCCACCACCGCCTCGCCGCACGCCAAGTCTGCCTAGTCGGAAAGCCGCAGCGAGCGACCGTTTCTCACCACATCCTTCTTGGGCTTATTGCTACTTTCTTTTCGCGCTGCCCTCCATCACGCCGTGTCGCAGTCCCCACCCCTTCAATACAACAAGCACCATCTCTGCCATTCATTGCTCTCGCTCGTCTCTCTTGCAGCGTCTTCTACTACCTGCGCACTGGACAACAGCGGCCACCGGAAGCCCCCACTGTGCGCTCCTCCTCCTCTCTCTTTCCGTCTCTCTCTGTCTCTCTGCTGCACCAACGCTGCACTGTTCCACTCTCTCTCTTTCATGTGCACTCCGTCCCTCTCTCTCTCTCACTTCTTTGTTCAATGACAGACTCGGTCCCTTCTTCTCTTCCGCTCCGTTGCACTGCACTTGCAGCCGCTTTAATAGGCGCTGAGGTGTGTCGCCGCATGAGCGCACACCCAGCCGCGCGCGCGGCAGCTCCAGCAGCGCTCCCGTCGCCTTCTAGTTTTGCGTCAGAAGTCACCGGCACCTCTCGTGGGACGGCCGATGAACCCACACTGAAGAAGAAGAAGAAGCTCTTGAACGGCGCCAACATCAAGTTCACCTTCCCCAGCGGCGCCACCTACAACGGCAGCTTCAAAGACGGCAGAATCGAAGGGTACGGCGTCTACACCTACGCCAAAACTGGCGACGTCTACGAAGGCGAGTGGAAAGCAGATCTCAAGCACGGCCACGGCTCCTACGTCTTTGCGAATGGAGACCGGTATGTCGGGCAGTGGTACATGGGGCACAAGCACGGAAAAGGGCTGTTTGTCTTCGCCAACGGCGACGAGTACGTCGGCTCGTGGACTAACAATCAAATGAATGGCTACGGCACCTTTCTGCTCGCCTCCAACGGCGACCGCTACGAGGGATACTGGAAGGAAGGAATCCGGCAGGGCCAGGGCACGCTGTATCACGACAACGGCGACATGTACGACGGCGAATGGACCAGCGGCCACGAAAGCGGGCTCGGTGTTTTTTTCCAGTCAAACAGCGACCTGTACTGCGGACAGTGGAGTGACGGTGCAATGGACGGCAAAGGAGTTCTGCGCGAGAAGGGCATCCTCTACCTCGTCGAGTACGTCGGCGGCTACCTCATCTCGAAGATGAAGCAGTCCGAGGCACTCGAGGAGACGGAGAAGGAGTGGGCCTCGGTCTACAAGCACTACCTCTCCTGGATCGGGCACCACGACGCGCCGGATGCACCGAAGCGCTCAAAAAAGGACGAAGACAAGCTGGGAGATGAGCTGCAAGCCGCCCGTGCCGAAATCAACATTTTGCGGAAGAGGATCGAGGGCCTGCTGGCCTTGAACCAACCAAAAGGACGACCAGGCGACGGAGGCGCCGACGCACACGCCGCCTCGCATCGTGCGGCTGTAGAAGAGGCTCACACCGAGTACCGGAAGGAAACTGTGCGGATGCTGGAGAACAAGGTAAAGCTGCTCGAGTGCACTCTGGCCGAGCGCGCAGTGGAGACGCGCAAGCTGGTCGACCAACTAAAGAGCAGCGAGGCCAAGGTGCAGGAGCTGGCGCTGAAAGATGCATCCCACCAGCTGCGCTTGCGCGACACACGGCAGAGCAGCGCCAAGACCGTTTCGGCACCGTCTCCCTCATATGCGACGCCGTCGCCACCGACGGCAGACGAAGCCGTCTACATCGACGCCGACGAAGTGGAGGAACTGAGAGAGCAGAATGACATCTTAGCCCACGTAAACGAGGAGCTCCAGCGGAAGGCGGCCTTTCTCGCAGCAGAGAACGCAAAACTGGCTCTCAAAGAGGAGGCCGCCGAAGAGCAGTACGACAAGCTCGCAGAAGAGCTAGCCGAGGTTAAAAAGGCGCTGGAGAATGAACGCAGCGCTAGCAAAGGCAGTCAGCCTGTGAGCAACGGAGAAACGATACCAACGGTGCCGTCGCCGACGTCGTTGTCGCTTGGGTCAGTGAAAACCGCTGACGCCGAGGAGGTGCAGCACAAGCTCATCCAGGCGAATCAGCTGAACATTGAGCTGCGCCTCAAGGTCGGTGACCTGGAGCGGAGGGCTCAAGCCAAGTCAACTGCTGCGGGTCCAGTCAACTCCGCCGCGGAGGCTGCAGGACTCACACAGGAAAATGAATCACTACGATCTTTGGTGACAGACCTCAAAGCTCGGCTGGCAACGATGCAGGCTGCGTCTGACAATGCGGAGCAGAAGATTGTCCGCGCTCAGCAGCGTCAGGTGGAGCTGGAAGAGGCGATACGGACGATTACGTACCGCAAGGCCGCGAACCCGCAGCTGCAGGAGTCACTGGAGCAAAAGTCAGAGCGCATCACGAAGCTTGAGCACGAAAATGCGCACCTCGCACGGCTTCTCGACGAGACACGCGCCGACGCGGAGGAGTCCAAAAGAGCAGTGGCGAAGTTGCAAAGGCGCCGCAGCAGTGAACTACAAACGGTCGATGGCGCCACGGACGAGCTCGCATTGGCGCAAAAAGAAATGAGGAAGGCTCAGAAGCGGCTGAAGAAGGTGACGGCTGAGCGGAACAGCGTCGCTGAGCAGTTTTATGAGTCGCAGGTGCGTCTTGCGCGAACAGACCGCGCACTCGGGGCTTTGCAGGGTCAGGTGGTCGTGTTCGCCGCTGTGGCAGACTCTGGCAGCAGCGTCAACGGCAGCAGCTCTGCGCCTGCTGACACAGCTGCCAGGGTGGACTCCGCAGACCCATCGAAGCTGGTACTGCGTGACTGCGGCGAGGAGGTGGTCCACCAGTACGACTACTGCTTCGATAGGGACGCCTCCGCCGACCAGGTCTTTGCGGAGCTGTGCGACCCGCTTGCCTTTGTGTGGTCGGGCTACCAGTGCGCGCTCATGACGGTCGGGGAGCTGCGCTCCGGGAAGACGAGTCTCGTGAGAGAGCTGCTGCCCCTCTTCACGAGGTTCCTGTCGAAGGCAGCCGAAGGGGACCCGAAGCGGTTCTTCTTCAGCTTCACGTACCGCGTGGCCGTGGTGGAGGTCTCCGCCCGCGGCGGCTTCGATTGCGCCTCCGGCGACGACCTGACGGAGGTGTGCTACGACGCAAACGGCTTCGCGCAGCCGCGGAACGTGCGCTTCATCGACTGCACGAGTGGCAGCATTGTAGGCGTGGTGCACAGTCTTCTGGCGAAGCGGCGGCAGCACCACAACGGTCGCTCGCACACCTGGATCCAGCTGCAGTGCGTGCGGACCAGCGTCGCCCGACAGTCTCAGTCGGTGGGGCGCCTCACCTTGTTCGACTGGTGCGGCGGAGGCTCACTGGCGTCCCAGAAAACGGACATCGAGAGCGCACGCTTCGCAAACACGTCCAATCAGCAGCTGCGCGACCTCGCCGCGGCACTCGCCAACAAACTGCCTGTGATCCCGTACAACAAGTCAGTGGAGGCGGCGCTGTTGTTCGACTTGCTCGGCGGCAACTCCGTCACGGCGGTTGTCGGTCGCATTCGGCCTGCTGTCGAGCATGTCGAGGAAACTCTGCGGACGCTGCAGGTGCTGACGTCTCTCTACGGTGTGCGCAACGGTCCTCTGCTGCCGGACAACCAGACGAGCGACGAGATCCGCTGGCGCGGCATCGTGGCGGCGCTGAGCTCCGATCACCAGGCGGAAAGAGAGATGAGGGTGGTCGACAACATCCGTGAGTGCTAGGCCGCCACCACCAGCTCCCTCTTCCGTCTTCTCGTCCCCTCGCCTCGGAGGCGGCTGCTTTGGATGTACATAGCCCGCTGCTCTCTCTGTTTTTCTTCTTCTTGTGCGCAACTGCCTTGACTGGCTGGTAGACGCTGTCGTGAGAGGCATGTGTAAAGCTCACTTCTCGAACAGCACCGTGCTACGGCATGTATGGGCCGCGGCACGCGTGTGTGTGTGTGTGTGAGCTGTTTGTTGTTCACTCTGTTTTTCTTGCTATCTTGCAGCAGAGGCAACAATGCTGACAGTGATGACAAGGCTGTTTGTTTCATGTACACTCTTGAACACCGCGTAGCGCCTGTGCTCCTGGCAAGCGCTCCCTTAATTTTCTCTCTTTCTCTCTTTTGCGTCTCACAGTGATGCTGCGGCGCCTCCTCATCCGCCCCGCCGTGGGGAACAGTCCTTCACCACATACACATACACACACACGTTCAGACAAGCGTTGTTTGCCACTCCGTGTTGCTGACCGCCGTAGCGCTGCCTGTTTGGTTATCGCAGCACTCCCGCCGCAGCACCTTTCCTCTCTCTCTCCACACCTCTTTGCGAAACTGCAGCCACTCCCCAACTCTGCGTCGCTCTCTCATGTCGCCTGCCTACTCGCCACCTCCCTCTTCTTCTCGCTCGTCTCTCCCATTTCCCTGTTCTGTTTCTGTAGCCAGATGGCTGCCGTGGAGGGGCCGCCGTCAGGCCAGCCGCGCGGCGTGGCGCTACCGGGGCCGCGGAGGCGACTCGTCATCGATCCAATCTGGAAGGTGATTGATGTGCTGGAGTACCGGACGCTGTGGCGCGACCTCACAGCCGAGGCGGCGTCCTACGGCTTTGTCGGACTCGACATGGAGTGGACAACAGTGATGCTGGAGCCCGAGGCGGACAGCGACGGGAACACCTCCCCCAAGACTGACAGAGGCGCGTCCCGACGACCAAAGGCGCATCGCCTGCTGAAACCGGTCGCAACAGTGCAGATAAGTACGTGCACTTGCACGCTAGTCGTGAAGTGGCTCCACCTGCACGCCCTCACCGATGGCGGCTTCACGGACGTTCTCCGCGACCCCTTTGCTCCAGCGTCGGCTGGATGGCCGCGGTACCGAGAGGGGCAGCGGCAGAACCCCGCGACTGTCCTGCGCGAGGTGTACGCCGACGTGCTGCGGCTCATCCATGACAGGAGCATCTTCAAGACGGGCGTCGGTATCCACGGCGACGAGGTGAAGCTGCACCGGGACTACCCAGTGGTTCAGCTCCGGGCCGCCGTGGACTTGGTGGAGCTGGCGGATGCTTGCTTGCCAGCCACTGTGCCCGACCTCCGTCAGGTGCAGGCCGGCCACGCCGCCGCGACGGTGCAAACGGACTCGTTGCGGGGCCTCAAGACCATGTGCGCCGCCCTCACCGGGAGAGAGCTCGGCAAAGACATGGCTGTCGTGATGAGCGACTGGAGCGGCTGCCACGGCGCTCTCACGCCGCTGCAGATTGAGTACGCAGCGGAGGATGCGGAGGCGTCCTACGACGTCTGCATCGCCATCTTGGCGCTCGGCGGCTTCATCACGGACCACCCGGACAGCACGCCAGCTCGGTGGATGCCGTGGACGACGGTGGCTGGCGTCGACTGCCGTGAGGTGCTGGCGTGCTGCACCACGGACTCGTCGGTTGCAAGCAGGGCCGCCGCCGCCGCCACCACCACTGCCGCTCGCCCGGTGCCGCACCCTGCAGCTGACGCGGCCCCAAGTGACCTGCGTCCCCGTGTCGCTGGAGCAGACGTCGTGGAGGAGGTAGTTGAGCAGCGGTGCTGCAAAGGCCGGGACCGGCCGTACTACGACAACATCAACGTCTTTGCTCCCAGTATGGAGCTGGTCTTCACTGTGGACAGGGCGAAGGCGGACTGGTACGTGACCAAGAAGGGGCTCGCCAATGTGGTGCAGTGGCGCACGTCCACCGGTGCGACGGTGACACAGGAGGAGAGGGCGGCTCTCGGCGACGCGGCCGGCGATGTGGACGTGGCGGGGATCCAGCTGAGCTTCACCCCCGACTTTGCCCGCTACAACGACGCGCACATCCGCCGCAACATGGACTACTTCAAGCAGCCAAAGGAGAACATCTGCGTGGTGTGCGGCGGCGGCGGGTCGCTCGTGCGGTTTGCCGTCGTGCCGCTCATGTATCGCCGCTTCTTCCCCAGCGTCTACATGAGCCACAACAGCTACGACCTGCTGCTGCTCTGCCCTCGCTGCTTTGCCACGTCGCGGCTTCTGTATGACAGGCTGCGGAGGCGCGTCGCCGACGACTTCGGCATCCCCATTGTCCTCCTGCGCGGCAAGCAGCGTGACGAGTACGCGGCGGCGGTGCGGGCGATGGCGCAGTCGGTCGCTGCTCCTGCCGAGGACCGCGACGAGGCAGCAGCACAGGCGAGCACCGCCTCGGACGTGGGGGGTGCTTTTGAACAGGATTGCGACCTGCACCCCCGCCTCCGACTTCGGGGGATGCAGGAGTACCTGGCCTTGATGGAGCACCGCGAGGTGCTGGACACGGTGTTTGCCTTCGCCAAGGCCCTCCACCGCCACAACGAGACGCTGCGGAACGGTGCAAGTGGAGAGGCCAAGCGAAGTGTGCTGGTCTTCCCCGACAGTGCCGGCGGCCCCTCTGTGTCGGCTGAGGGGCAGAGAGCAGGCTACCGGCGCAGCCGCAGCAAGTCCCAGGCGACAGCCCCCGTGGCGGCGTTGACCATTCTACCCGAGTCTCGGCGGGCGATGATGGCGCACTTCTTGCAGACACACGCGTCTGTGTACCCCTTCTTCACCACCGACGGCGCGGAGGAGAGTCAGAGGCACGGGTGGCGGCTCCAAGAGGCGGTGTTCAGCGACGACGCCGACGGCGGCGTGGCCTCGGCGCAAGGGGTCCGCTTCATTCTGACCGGCAGTGAGAAGGTGCAAGACGGTGCGGGGGCGGCGCAGGTGAACACAAGTCGTGGTGTGCTCACGCGGTACTGGGTCGGCGAGCACCCGGAGCTGCTGGCGGTGCTCCCCGCGGTCACTCGCGTGGAGGAGCGGCTGCGGCAACCAGCAGGGGGCGGTTGTGCGGAGGGGCCGGACGTCAGCGCCGCTTCAGCAGACGACGGTCCTGGCGATGAGGAGAGTGGGGAGGTACCGTACGTCGACAGCCACGCCTTCATTGTGATCCGTCTTCTGCTGGAGAAGTACACGGACGCGGCGCCAGGGTCCAAGACGGGCGAGCACGCCGTGGGCCAGTTCATCTACCGCTGGCGGTCTGGCTTCGTGGCAGGGATGCAGCCCCAGCACCTGCCGCGCGGCTGGGTGCCGGAGGACGGCATTCTTCGGTGATCCCCTCTCGGGCGCACCACCACGTCCCTTCTCGTTCCTCGGCGTCGGCGGCCGTGACGGGTGGCCGTGGTGGTGCGCACGCCGTACCCGGTGACGAGGAAGAGGGAGAGTGAGAGAGAGAAGAGGTCAGACATCCACAGCGTATGGGCAAACACACGAGCAAACGAAAGAGGCACGAATGAACGTGGAAAGGCGAGGTGGTGCTGGTTGTTGAGGGACACGTGTTTTCGAAGGAGGCAGAAGGCAGGAGGCAGACTCTCCGACGCACTGCTCCTGTCGCTGGTCACAGAGGTGAGTGTGCCGTGGTGCAGGTGGTGGTGGTGGTGGTGGGGAGGGAGAGAGGGAGAAGGAGTACACACGTGGTCAACTCCCCCGCCTGGTCTACTGCTGCCCTCGCCCGTCTCCCTCCCCACTCTCTTCACTCGGGTCTGTACAGCTCACTCCCCTCTTCGCCTCTCCCACTTCCCCCCCTCCCCCCTCCCCCTCCGCACGACCTGCGTTACAGCTGCACAGATTCCTCACGCCGCCGACGATCTACGTCTCCCCCACCTCCTCTCTGCAGGCATCTCCTTCTCCCTCTCCTCCACCCCCGTACCCGCCAGCTTTCGCGGAGGTCACGCAGATTGTGCGGCAGCCGGCTGCCGCCCTGACCCGTGACAGCTCTCCTTATCGGCGCCTCCTCCCTCCCTCACCTGTGTCCCAGAATGCATGTCACCACCGTCGTCGGTCCACCTATCCCGCGCAACCCTCGCGCGCGCGTTGGCTGAGCTGCGCCGGGGACAGCGGCCTCAGCACGCCGCGTTAAGCCAGCTGCAGCGCTACCTTCAGCTGTGGTTCCCACGCAGCTCGTGGTTGTCTGTCTATCCACCCCCAGCTGAGGGTGCGGCCGGCAGGGCGACCGCCAACTGGCGCTTCTGCAGGGACCCGCCCCGTGTGTCTCGCGAGTGGGCCGCGGCGCTGGAGCTCGTGGAGCTCGCCGGCTTCGTGGACGCGCTGTCGGACTCCTCCCAGTCGGTGGAGCAGGAGAGGGCAGCGCGGCTGCCGCACTCGTCCACCCCGCGTGCAGAGGCGGTCGTGCAGGCGACGGAGCATCTCTTGCGCCATGGCGTCTTTCCAGCGTGCGGCTGGGCCGTGTCGCTGCGGCTCTTGCAGGCCTGGCGGGAGAGGCAGCCACCCGCGATGGCGCAGGCGTTCCCAGAAACTCTGAGTGCACCGGCCGCGGCGCAGCTGTTGCACCACATCAGCCTCGCACCACCGTCACCGCGTGCGTGGCGGGATGCGCTTCGCCTGTACCGCCACTGCTCCGTGCCCACTCACACTCCGGCGGGCGGGACCGCCGCTGCGTTCCCGAGGTCCTCGACACCGGCGCCGCCGCGGCGCTCTGACGCGGAGGAGCTCGAGGCCCACTCCGCCTTTCTGAAGGCGCTGCGGCACATGTCTCTCACCACCCTCCTCCGAGCGGGGGAGTGGGAGCAGGGGCTGCGCTTCTACTACCACACCCTCTACCAGCGCGACCTGCCTGGTCCCATCACCACCACCTACCTGGTGCAGCAGCTGGGCTGCGTCGGGCAGTGGGCTGCCGTGCTGCAGGTGTACGAGCTGTGCGTGAAGCTGCTGCAGGCGCAGCAACGCCAACCCAGACGAGCGCCATCGCTCTCGTCGGCACACGAGGGGGACACGGCGGTGGCGCGGCAGTGGGGGACGACGCTGTCCGTGGCGATGGCCGCGGCGCAGACGTCCCCCGGCGCGCCAGCCGGCACCCTCGCCGCCATGCTGCAGCAGCTGCGGCCCCAGCGTGGGGCACTGTGCGGGCCCTCTGCCGACGGTGCTGCCGCTGCGTTGGCGCCTCCGCTGGTGCGGCTCGATGGCCACTTTCTCTCGGCGGTGCAGGCGCTGCCCTCGCCGGCGGAGCGCGTGTCGCTCGTGCGCCTCGCCCGGCGAGAGTCTCTGCTGGACGTGTTCAAGCTCATCCGCGGTCTTGTGTCGAAGCGCCGGTGGATGGAGGCGTTGATGCTGTTCGACGAGGCTCTAAGCACCGCCCCTGTCCACTCGTCGCGTGCCACCAACTCCAACGACGGCGCTTCGCCTCACGCGGCTGCGCCACCATCCACCGGCAGTGCCACGCTCGCGCTCACGAAGCGGGAGATCGGCGAGGCGCGGCTCAACCTCCTCCACGCCTCCACCATCGACTGTGTCGCCGTCGTCGTGGCCGCGCTCAACCGGCACCGCGTACCCTCTGCGGCACCGCGTGCGAGCCCCTCAGCGGACGGCGCGAGTCGCGGTGTCTCCGCCGCGGTCGCAGCCCCCACGCAACCGCTGCTGCTAGTCTTGAATGATCGCGAGGTGGAGTGTGTGCTGTCCAAGACGCTGGCGCTCGCCGACACGCACTGCCACCATACTCTGCCCGTCGCGGCACACGCAGCACGGGAGAGCTTCTGGCAGTACTGTCTGGAGCTGCTCGCATTCAACTACGGCGCATTCGGCGAAGACGCGGTGGATACGAAGCACCACGACCCTCCTGGGCCAGCAGGCGGACAGCAGCAGCCCTCACCCACGCGTCCACGACGTCGGACGCCGTCGCCGGCGGCGCTGTCGTTCCTGCTGCGCCACCCGCGTCTCCCGTGGCAGACGGCGCTGCAGATCATCCACGGCTACGGCCTCTTGGAGGCGCGTCCCAGCGCAGCGCGCATGGGTGTCGGCGGCTCCACGCGGCGTCGCATCACGTCAGCCTCTCCGTCGCACTCGTCTTCTTTCTCACCTGGTGAGACTGCATCGTCGCGAACACCACAGCTGCTGGCGGTGAGTGCCGCCGTGGAGCTCCTTCGCTCCCAGGCGCGCCGAGAGGAGGCGGAAAGGCTGGCGCTGCAGTCACTGGCGCAGGAGATGGCGGATGCGGCGGCCCGTGCGGGAGGCGTTGTGTCCGTGTCGGCAGCGCTGCTTCAAGTCGCGCAGTACAGCACGCTGCGTGGCTTGCTCCTGGAGAGGCAGGAGGCAAGACTCATTGTGGACAAGGCGACGCTGTCTCACCTCCTGCGCGAGAGTACACGCGTCGTCGCGACGCGCGCGGACCGTTGCGGCCGCGGCAGCAGCGAGGCTGTGCAGCTGAGCTCCGGCCATGCGTGGTGGGTGAGCAAAGAGGCCTTCTGCGAGCACCCTTGCGGCCGGGCTCTCACGGTGGTGTCGCTGCTGATGCAGCGGCTGCAGCGCCCTCAAGACGCGCGTGCAGCTGCCGGTGTCGCGGTAGTGCAGCCGAGCCTCTCGGGGCGACCGGCTTCTTTGTTTCTTCCCGTGCCGGTGGATGCCGCGCCATTGGCCACCGCAGTGGGTGTCGGTGCCCCGCACCCCTCGTGGCTGCTGACGTACCCGAGCGCCGTCCACTGCGAGGTGCTCCGCGTCCTGGCGTGCTTGACGACGTCGTCCGCCGACTCGTCGCCGGAGGATGCGAGTCTGTGCTACGGACTGCGGTGGACGTGGTCGCGGCGCTACCTGGCGCACCTCGCCGCGCACTTCTCCGCAGCTCCGGTGTGCGGCGTGGCAGGGTCGCAAGAGGCGCCGTCGGGGGAGCGTGAGCCCGCGACAGGGGCGGCGGCGGCGGCGGCGCGGGAGGCGTACTACTGCGCCTCCTTCGAGGCCGTACTCTCCCTCTTGGACTCCGTCGCGGCAGGCGCCGGTGCCTCGCACGTCGATGACGCGCCGCGCAGCCCCGCGCAACGGGTGCAGCAGCTCGGCCAGGTGCTGGAACGCGCCATCGTGCGGTACGGCTGCGTCCCCCCGACGCACATGCTCCTGCCGAACCAGCTGGACCGCCTGCTGCCGCCGCTGACTCCGCGGAGTTCGCACTCGGTGGCAGAGGCGAGCGCACTGGGCCGGCGGGACGACGGCGACGCGGGCGAGTCCACGGAGGAGCGCCGTGCCGTGGCCCTCCACCTCGTGCGGCTCACCGTCGGTGCCCTCTGCGGTGCGGGGGCTCAGGCGACCGTCGAGCCGGTGCTCCTGCACAACCTCTTGAAGCTCAGCTGCCGTGTGGCAGAGCACGACCAGGCGTCCGCGTCACCGGACGCTGAGGAGCACGCACGGGACGTCGACTGCAGCGCCGAGATCAGCCGGATAGGTGTGTCACTGGTGCGGCTCCAGTGCGAGCGCTGCGGCCTGCACACAGTGCGACCTGGCACCGTGACACTCCTCTATCGCCTGTGTGCCGCGGCGCAGTCGCGTGCCACGCGCCACGGCCATGCGGCTCCACGGCAGGCAGCGCTGGAGACGACACGCTACCTCCTGAAAGCGCAGGCGCAGGCGCTGCGTGCTGTGGGTGCACCACCACAGTGTACTGACACAGGGGCTCGTGCTGAGACGGCGGTAGTTCGCCACCACTGCCAACTGTACTTTGCGCTGTTCGGCTGGGAGGAGGCACTGGAGGTGTGGTACCGCGCCTTCCCCAGCGAGGTCCTCAGCCAGCTCTCGGGCAACCCGCACGCGGTAGAAGCGTGTCTCAGCTTTGGCGAGACCGCCCCACAGTGAGCGCAGCCGTGGCCGCCTCGCGGAGGACACCAGTGGCAACCTTGCGAGGAGAATGGCGGGTGGAGTGTGGTACCGTGACGCATCTCTCTCGCACCGTCCTCTGCCGTTCCCCCGCCGCCCGTGCACACAGAAGAAAGGGGATGATGGTCGATGGCACCACCACCCCATCCTTCGTGTGTGCGTGCATGAGCCCCCACCTCACCCTCTCACACAAAAAGAAAGAATGTGAACACGGACTCGTCTCCTCTGACACACACACACACACTCCTCGCAACGCACACACAAAGAAAGAAGAAGAGGAAGAGAAGAGCGCCGCATTCTGCACTCCTGCCATTTATCTGACTCTCCTCTTCCCTCTTTCAACACACGAACACACACGCACGCGTGTAGCAGCACTGCAAACAGACACACACACACACACACACACAGTCGCCGGCACGCACGTGTGAGAGACGCTCCTTTTGCTCTCTCCTTTTTTCTTCTCTTGTCTCGGTTGATCTTGCTCCCCATCTTCTTCCTGTCTTCTCCCCTCACCCTTCGACCCACACGCGGTGTCGGCCCCTCTCTCTCTTCCAGTCTCCATAGCGGCGCAGGGGCACACCGTCGGCACCGTCGGCACCATCTCACTCCTCTCTTCGTAGTCGCTCCGCCGAGGAAAGGGTGTCGCACGAACGAGGAGAAAGACAAAGGAGGAGGGGCACTACCACCACAGCGACCACCCCCACCACCACCGTCGACGCGCTGTGACATCCTCGTCCGGTACTGCGTGGTGGAACTGTGAGAAAGGGGGGAGGAGGAAGGGGAACTGGTTCCACCTCTAGACCGTTACCTTGCACTCGTTCGCTGCCGCCGTGCCACTGCCCTTGCTGCTCCTTCTTCTCCGTTGCTGGACCTGTGCGCTTTTTTTTTAGAAATTTGTTTTCACGCCTCCAATCTCACCACTTCCTGCCACTGCTGTCTGCCGTCAGCGTCGCCACCTCTCTCTCTCTCTCCCCCCTCCTCCCTCACTTCAGCTCATACACACACACGCACACACAGTCTTTCAATTTCTCTAGAAGGCACGCACGGCTCTGTTTGTGGACGACTGTCACCTACTCTCTTCTCCCTCTCTTTCTCTCGCCTCATCTTATCATCCTCTGCACCTCTTCTTCTTCTTTTTTTCTTTGTCTTGCGTGCTTTTCAGGGCCGCTCTATACGGCACCTGCGAGTGGGTACTTTTCTCTCTGTCTCTCTTCGTTTTGCGTCTGTGCTTGAGTGTGTCGCGGTTGCTGCCTCAGGTGGTGTCGGGTTCTCTGACTCGGCTCATCTTCACCAGACATTTTTTTTTTTTTTTTTTGGCTGGTGTGATTGCTCTTGTGACATTTTGCGTTGGTCCCCGCTCCCCCACCCTTCCTCTCTGACGCATCGCACGTGTGCGACTCTGCGTATCTCAAGGGACGTCCAACTCCCCTCCTCTCTCTCCCTCTTTCCCTCCCTCTCATCATATTCTTCTCTCTCTTCTTTTTTTTGCTTCCCTCGTGCTGGGCCGCTTGTCGCTTCTGCCAGCGCTGTCATCACCACCGCAAACTCCTACCCACGTCCCTTGGTGTGGGACGGCGGCTCTTCTGCTCGTCGTCGGCTGAGGAGTACACGCTACTTCTCCTTTCTGTGCCCACTACAAGACACACGTACACACACTTACACACCGATCCCACGCACCCACCGCTGATTCGACGTGTACAGGTTTCCCTGCGCTCCCTCTTTTCTCGCATTTGAGTGTGTGTGTGTGTGTGTGTGTGTGTGTGTGTGTGTGTGTGTGTTGCTCGTCCACTTCACCTCCTCCCTCCCTCCCTCCCCCAACGATCTCCGGTCCTCGTCTTGTCAAACTCCCCACAAAAAAAAGGGGCACGTCAGTGGGAGAGAGAGTTTTGCTGTTTTGTCAACTCTTCTCCCCTCCCTTCGTTTTCCGCTTGCGTCTGATCTCACTTGCTCTGTGTGTGTGTGTCTCTCTGTGTGTGTGCGTGTTTTTTTGAGATTGTATTTGCGGCGGAGAAGTATCCCCGTCGCTCTCAGCTTCTCTCTCTCTCTCTCGCCGCTCTTCCCTCAACTTCGTTCAGTCCTCCCCTCTTCTGTCGCCTTCACCTGTTTTTTTTTTTAATTTGTGTGTTTCTCTTTTTCTCTCTCTCCGAGTGAAGTGGATGCCGTTGCGTGTTCACCGCGCCATGCACCACCTTCATCGGACGAGAGCGCAGACGCTGTTCATTTTTCTCATCTTCATTGCTGCGGCTGCTGCGGCTGCTGCGGCTGCTGTTGTTGTGGGGGCTGCAGCCGCCGCGTGCGGCAACGATCCTGATGTGACGTACTACACAGAGGAGCAGCGGCGGCACACGCGCACGTTCCTCAACGCGCTCAGCGGTGCGATTCCAGCCCTGGCGCCGACGTGGGTGTGTCGCGACTTCTGCGCGTGGCCCTACATCCGCTGCTCCCCCACCGGAGTTCAGGTGCTGCTGGGCTTCGCCTCCGTGGCGGGCAGTCTGCCCGACCTCCCCCCCGCCACAGTCATGAACCCGTCGCAGGTGGTGGTGAGCAAGGTGGACGTGAGCAACAACAACGACTTCGGCGGGACGCTGCCGGCCAGCTGGGGGTCTCTCACCTCGCTGGTGTACGTGTCTGTCTCGGGGACCGTGAGCTACGACACCGGCGTCAGTGGGACCCTGCCCGAGTCGTGGGGTGGCTTGGTGAACCTCGCCACCTTCGCCGCCGCCTGCACGCAGCTGACGGGCACGCTGCCCGAGTCGTGGGGGCGGATGACAAAGCTCACAACGCTGATGCTCTTCAACAACGGGATCGACGGCACACTGCCGGCGTCGTGGGGCGGTTTAGCGTCGCTGCAGCTCCTGTACCTCACCCGCAACAAGCTCAGCGGTCCGTTGCCGTCCTCGTGGGGATCGCTGGCGAACCTGCGACACGTGTTCCTCGCCAAGAACGCGCTGAGAGGGTCGGTGCCGGAATCGTGGGGCGGGCTGAAGAGTGTGGAGTATCTGCAGCTCGCGGCGAACAAGCTCTCTGGCACCGTGCCCGAGAGCCTGGGAGAGCTGCGAGCGGTGAAGCAGGTCTACCTCCTCGGCAACCGACTCTCCGACGCTTTGCCGACAGTGTGGACTGAGCCGGGCAGCGCCGTCAACGTTGTGACGGGGCCGGACGGGAGCGGCGAGGAGGGCGGGGACAGCAGCTCTGCCGTCTCCTCAGCAAGTCACAGCAGCGGTGAAGGCAGCAGCCACCCCAGCACCAGCAGCAACCCTACGAGCAGCAGCAGCAGCAGCACCAGCAGCAGCGGTGGCGGATCTCACGCATCAGCGCCACTCGTTTCTTCATCCTCTTTCGTGTCCAGCGGCGGAGAGGGTAGCGGGGGCAGAGTCGAGGGCAGCAGCGGCGACGGCGGCTGTGCGGACATGGACTGGCTTTCAGCAGACCAGCAGCGGCACACCGTTACCTTCCTGGTGGCCGTTGGTGAGGCTCTGTCGCTCCTCCACACCCGATGGATGAGCGGCTGTGTGTGCGAGTGGGCCTACGTGGCGTGCACAGCGACCGGGGTGTCGCTGAACGTGAGTGGCGCCGGCGCGAGCGGGACACTGCCGGACATGCCGCCCTCTGTGGAAGCAGCGCACGTCCTCGTCGATGGGATTGACATCTCCCGCTGCCCCGGCATTCATGGCACACTCCCCGACGGGTGGGGTGACCTGGAAGCTCTGCGGTCTCTCTCTGTGGCGCACACATCGGTCTCCGGCACCATCCCGAGCTCGTGGGGACGGCTCGGAGCGCTCACACACGCGGACTTCAGCGGCGCGGGCGTCACCGGCTGCGCGCCAGACGCGTGGGTGTGCAGCGCTACCCTCAACGTGAGCGCCATGGGCTTGGCGGCAGTGGCGGCCTGTCTTTGCTCCGCGCGCTGCCCCATCCGCAGCACCGCTCCTGCTCCGCCGTCTCCGGCATTGCCGTGGTGGGGTGTCCTTCTCATCGTCCTCGGCGTTGCAGGGGTGGCAGGGGGAGGGGCCGTGTTTGTTGTGCTGCGAGTGCGTCGCGCCAGGCAGGCGAAGCGCCAGCTGCGCGTCTCCGTCGGAGAGAACACGAGCAGTGGCAGCGCGCGGTCGGCAGCGGCGCAGCCGCGCGGTGAGGCATGCGCTGCCCCACCGTCGACGCCAGCGAGTGCGTCCCCAGCGGCAGCGGCAGCAGCGGCGGCGGCGTCTTCGGCTGCGACGCAGGTGCATCCGCACAGCGGACGGCCGCGAGGCGGTGCGGGATCGGCGGGCACGCCCTCCTCTGCTCGTGTCACGCTCGTGGACGACTGGCACGACGCTGATGACATTTCGAGCCACTCCGACACCTCTTTCTCACCTCGCAGCGCGATGTCGCTCGACGTGGACCGCGGCGGCGAGGCCACGCTGGCTCGCGCGACGCCTCCGCCTGCGTCATGGCGTGCGTCTGCGTCGCCGCCCCCGAGTGACCAGGTGACCGCCGCGGCTCTGCCTTGCCACTATGCAGCTGACCCAGACGACGGGACACGGCGGCAGCGCAGCGACGATGCGGTGGAGGCGATCCTGGCCACACTCAGGTCTTGCACTCTGGGTGTAGCAGCCGGCCCCGACTCTCCCCTCCACCTCCACCACAAGGAGCGCGGTTTCAAAAGCGAGAGCCTCGGCAAGGGAATCCTGGAGAATGCGGCATCGACCGCGGTTGCAACGACACAGCCTCAGCCGCTGCGAGCGGCCGCTCGTGCAGATCCAATGCGGACAGTAGACGCGGACGAGTCCCTGCCGGCGCCGCACTCTCCACCTGCCTGAATAGACCACCCAGAGCACTCAGAGACCTGAGCACCTGTGTCGGCCAGCCCAGCTGACAACCCTACGTGCTTGACACCGTGTATCTGTGGAGATGTGGCATTGGACTCAGGCATCGGTGCTCTGCGCTTGCAGCAAGGCAGTCGCCTCCTCCGGTCCAAGCGGATCACTCGCTTGCTTCGACACATCAGTTTTTTTCTTCTAAAAAAAAAAGAAGGAATTTTGAGATACCCAATGCTCGACCTCTGTGAGATTAAGGTGTATCTCTGTGTGTGTCTCTCTCTCTCTCTGTGTGTGTGTGTGTGTGACAAGCGGGGACAGGCGAGGCTGCCACCGCTCCCCCTCTCACCTCTCGCTTTCACCGTACACGACGCGTCGCTGAGGGCGGCTCATTCGCCCTTCAGCCTTCACCACCGCTGCGTGGTCCATCGCGGCCGCGATGCACACACGCGTGTGTGGAGTGACGCACAACGGCGTTGCCGCCGGTCATTCACCACGTGTTTTCTTCTTTTTTTTTTTTTTTAAGAACACAGTTTTCTTTCTTCTGTTTCCTTCTTTACTTGAGTGTTTTTTTTTTTTTCTGACTTTCTTCGTTGTGCTCTCACGCATTTTGTGTTTTTCTGGCTCACGTTGTCCGTGTGTCATCCCGTAGTGTGCAACATGGTCCTGCGGCTTTGCGGCTTAGCAGGTGGTGCTGGCAGTTGTGTGTGTACGTGCGGCCCCCTCCGTGCATCACCTGACGTCCTACCTGCTGTTGGAGTCTGCGACTGACGACACCCCCCCTCCAGCCTCCCCATTCTCCCCCTCCTTGTCCTCTGCGGCGGGTGTGCACTCGGGCAGAGACGCACTTTGCTGGCTGACCTGCTCTCCTGCGACAGATGCTGATGGCTCATCTCCCTCCTTTTGGTCTCTCCCACTCCCGCTCTGGCGCCACATCGCTACCGACCACACACCCCGTCACACCGACACACACACACACACACACACACGCACATATGGACACACCTGCAGATAGAGCCACGCGCTTGCACCCTGCTTCGGAGAGTGAGGGAGGGCCACAGAAGCTCGACGCCACACTCGCTCATGCGAGTGACATCCACACATACACGCACACACACACACACACACAGACACACATATCCCACCTCCCCACCATCTCGCCCCTCTTTCTCTTTTCTTTTCTCAACTTTACACCCTACACCTGAGGGAGGAAGTGGTGGTGGTGGTGGAGGTGGGTGGTGTCTCGCGAGGTGTTCCGGAGAGACGGTACCTCCTCGAGCTTCTTTGATATCGACCTGGCGCGCACACGGCGTGCTCGCACGGAGGCTGTTACCCCCCAGCTGTGACAGACTTTGTCCGTTCGGCTCTTCGAACTGTTGTGGCGACGTGCACTCGTGCTGACGCGCGGAAGGAGAAGTGCAGTCGGCAGCGACGATAGGCGGTGTTTGTCTGTGTCTCTGCGTGTGGGGATGGAAATGCCCTCGCTCTCTCTCTGTGCTGTGTGGCTTCGTGTCACACAGAGAGTAGTGCTCCTCCTCCTTGTGCTTCTCTGTGTGCTGTCGACAGTGTGGCTCTCCCACGTTGGTGCTGCGCCGTACTCGCGTGCCGCAGACGCCGCCGCAGCTTCCGCAGACTCGAAGGATCGGTGTGAGGATGATGACTGCTACACAACAGCAGAGAGCACGGCAACCGCAGACTTCCTGCAGGTGTTTCGGCTGAACTTTCCTGCCCTCGCGGGTTACTGGAGCGACGTGACGGGGAACTTCTGTGAGCTCCCCGGCATCGCGTGCTGGGCGGACCGGGTGGAGATCAACATTTCCGCAATAAACCTCGTCGGCTCACTGCCCGTCGACGAGTTTCGGGATAGAGGGCGTTTGATCCTGATGAGCAGCATCGACATCAGCGACAACGTTGGCGTCGTCGGGGAGCTGCCAGCGGCGTGGCGCTGGCTATCGCGCCTGCAGCACGTCATGGCAGTGGGCACTTCGCTCAGCGGCTCCTTGCCCGAGTCGTGGGGTGAGCTGCCGCAGCTGACCACCCTGGACCTGCGCCGCACAGCGCTGTCGGGCACGCTGCCGGAGGAGTGGGCCGACCTCGCGGAGCTCCAGACGTTGTTGTTGGGCTCGACCGCGGTGAACGGCACGATCCCTGAGTCGTGGAGCCGGTTGACGAAGGTGGTGCAAGTGGACCTCTCTGGCACCGGCGTGACGGGGTGTCTGCCGCGTGCGTGGGTGTGCGACCGAAACTTGACGGAGGAGGGTGTCGGTCTGGCGGGGGACGGGCCTGTGCGGTGTCCGTCGGCAGAGGCGCTGTGCACCCACTCGGCATCATCGTCATTGTCATCGTTTCACATCGTCATTGTCATCATTGTCATTGTCATCATCGTCACCGCCGTTGTTGCTGTCGTCGTCATCGTCGTCATCGTCGTCGTCGTCGTCGTTGTCGGCCCCGCCGTCAACACCGCATTTTCCACTCGAGTGGCCAGTCGGACTCGCCTCTGTGGGCGGGTTCATCCTCCTGGTGGCGGTGCTGGTCGCTCTGCTGTACGTGTGCCGCCGACGCCGCTTCCAAGCGAGGCAGCCGCGGCGCTTGTCCACCGCAGCGTCGTCGTCTACGAGTGGTGGCGAGGACGCTGCGCGATGCGGGGACAGCCAGGAGACTCCGCCGAGCAGGCCGGGACGTACCGCGGGCAGTGCAGCAGCGGCACCGCGAGAAGTGGAGAGGGGTGCTGCTTGTGTGTGTGCCACCGAGCCCCCCGAGCCCCCACCAGCGGCCGCAACACTCGACGAAGAGCTCGACACGGAGTTGACGTCTGCAGGGGCCGAATCAGTAGAGACCGCCGCGCTGGATTGCGCCAGCGACGTGTCCCGACGGTCCGGGAGGTGGTCACGGTGGCCGGACACCGCCGCGCCGCCGGTGTCGTCCTTCTTTGAAAACCCACTCGCCGATGCCGCCTCACAGGATGCGGTGCGAGCGCCACCGCCTGCTCTTGAGGCCCACGAGGTCTCCTCGAGAGTGGACGATGCCGTGACGCGCTCCGCGACCCCGGCGAGTGTACCGGCGCGGGCGAGGGCGGCAGCGGCGCTTCTGTCTGCGCTGTGCTGCCTCGGTGGAGCTCCACTGGTGGGGAGGGGTGCCTCTCCCACAGCAGCGCGGGAGGCTGGGGCGGGAGAGACGGCGGCCGAGCAGGGTGAGAGGATCAGCGCGAGCCGCCGGCAGGACGTTGCGGGTGACGAGGACGAGCGTGAGAGTGTGATCGTGGTGGTGATCCGCGACGAGCCGCCTCGTGCGTCGGGGCCGCTCACCGAGGAGCAAACCGCTCGTCTGCGCCACCTTCGCAGCTGGGGGGCCGCCGAGCCCGACTTCGGCCCGTTCACCACCTCCACGTATACACCCCCGCTGAGCAGCTCCGATGACACGGACACCGTCGGCGGTGCGCATCTCGCGCGGCCACGCTCGGCGGCGTCATACCCTCTCGGAGACCTCTTGCGCAGCCGCGGAGGATGACGTGGCCCGTTGTTTCCCACCAAACAAACAACAACAAAAAAAGAGTAGGAGCGGGTGGAGACGCCACCGCGTGCATGACGTGGTCTCTCGTCGGTGGTGTCGTGCTCGAGGGAGGGAGAGAGGGAGAGGGAGGGTGCTTCGCGACTGTCGCCGTGCCCTTCTCCTGGAAAACGGCGTGGAGGGGTATGTGTCTGCGTGTCTGTGTCTGGTGGTGCATGTGTGCACCGTCAAGAGGATGCTGTGCACTCCGCCCCCGCTCGCTCCCCTCCCCTCTGCACGCACCGCTGTCTCGTGACGCCTCATCAAGACGCACGTCGACCTTTCCTTTCCAGTGTGCACTCGTGGCCGCACGACTTCCGCACTCTATTTATCGCTCATCTTCTTTTTACTTGTGCGTCAACGGCGCGAATATGCGTTTGTACTTGTGGGTGTGTGCGCGTCTCCCCATGCGAGAGGCTTACGGCGGCTCAGCCACTCCTCATCTTTCCCACTCTCTGCGTGCGTGTGTGTGTGCGTGTGTGTGTGAGGCTACCGCGCCTTTTTCCAATGCTGCCACTCCCCCTCTCTCCTCCTCTCTCCAGTCGTTTCCATTCTCAGGCAGCAGCCACTCCTCTCCGTCTTGTCTGCGTGTGTCTACCGTCTAGCTCTCTTATTGTGCGTGGTGCCGCTCTCTTCTCCCCCCCTTTGCTACTCCTCACAGGCACACGTGCACACACTCAAGTCGATCTCAGCGTGTTCCACCATCAGCTGTGTTTTTTATCTCGTCTCCACGGTGAGCTCAGGCACTCCCTCTCTTTCCTTCTCTTCTCCCTTTTCTTTTGGCGGCACCACATTGTGCCGGCGTCGTCATGCTGCGTACGGTGGCGACGTCGTGTGAGCCGTGTTGAGGTGCGCGGCCACGTCTCCGAAGCTCTTTCCCCCTCTCCTTCTCCTCCGCTTCCACTTTTGTTTCCCACTCCTTCTTTCTTTTTAAATGTCTCTTCTGTCTTCTCTTGGCTGGCGCTGTACTTCACCGATCGCTCATCTGCTCCTCTCTGTCTGTCTTTCTCTTTCTTTGTTTGTTTTTGTGCTCTCCGTGTCTCTCGTTCTCGCGTGCCTGTTTTGCATTCCCTTCCTTCTCAGAGCATGACGGTGTCATTGCCGCCGCTCGAGGTAGTCGCGCCTTCACACCTCTCTCTCACACATACATGCGGACGGAGACACGTCTGCACACGGCGCTCGTCACGGAATGGCCGACGCCGATGCAGAGCCCATGCGCGCACATACGAGAGAGGGAGGGAGAGAACGACAGCCAACACAGCTGTCAGCCGATCCCCACTCTCTGACACTATGCCTCTCTCTCCACATCCTCATTTGCATTCTCCTTCTCTTTTGTCTCTCCTCACCCCCTTCATCGTGCGCTCTGCCTCCTCTTCCCCGGCGGTAGTCGATCTCTCTCCCCCTTCTCTCTGGTCTCATGTCCTGCCTTCACTGCGTTTGTTTGTTCTGTTCTGTTCTGTTTTTTTTTTTTTTGGTTACTTTGTTTCTTATTCATGGTGTCATCGCCCACTCCGTGTTTCCACCTTCTTCTTGTCCATCCCGGTCACGTCGCGTGTTGTCTTGCTCTCTCTCTTTTTTTTTTTTTTTGTGTCAACTTGCGCGGAGTGGAACTCCTGTTTCAGCGTGGACTGCGTCTCTCTTCGCCTCCCGTGACCTGTCAATGTCCCTTCCTCCTTCATTGGTTCCTCTTGGATAGGTGTGGTGAGAGGGAACGCGCCTCGCATGAGCCGACCTCCCCCCCCTCCATCGCTGTTGCTTGCTCTCTCATTGTCGCCTGTAAGCAAACCGGTGTTGAGCGGCGCTGAACACCTGCCGCTCGTGCCTTCCCCCAATCCACTGGATATGCAGCACCTGTCTTCCTCCGCCACACACACACACACACACACACACACTGTTTTTTTTTTTGTCATGTTCATGCTGCACCGGGAGGTGGAGATCGTCACCTCACCGCAACGGCCGCTCTTTGAAGGAACGGGGGGAGGGGAGGCTTGTGGCTCACCAGGTGAGGTGTGTGTGCGTGATCGAGTCACACGACTGTACGAGGCGTGACGGCACCACAACGTGGTGAAGATGCGTCGTGCGTGAGAGAGGCAGAGGATGAACGGGGACAGGGGGGATGAGGTGGGGTGTGGCGAAGATGTGGCTGTACCGCAGGTGTCTCAGCGTCCCACCCCGCTGCTCTTCTTCTCAGTGGAGGGTAGGAGAGACATGCTGACCGCAGTCGCAGGAGAGGACGGTGAAGTACTCTGGTGAGCAGCAGCAATGTCACGAGAGAGAGAGAGGGAACAGAGAAGGGATCCCACACTCGTGGAATGGCAACGCCGCTGAGCGAGGCATTCGCGAGGAACCCAACACGCACTCGTCTCTCTCTCTCTTCGTTCTCCCTCAGCCCTCCCCCTTCCTTGTCCTCTACTGTGGCGCACGATATCTGCCTCTGTTTCCTTCTCATCTCTCTCTTGGACATAGTGGCTGTGGTGTGGTGCGCAACAGACAGGAGCTGAGCGTTGCGACTTGTGTTTGTTGTGTGGGCGTGTGACGTAGCCGCCGTCACCGTGGGTGAGTGGAGGGTGGAGGGAGTCTGGTTGATGAGGCTCGGTTGCATCGCCAGAAGTGAGAGCGTGCACTGACTCTGTGTATCTGTCTGCATGAATATGTGTGTGTGTGTGTGTGTGTGTGTGTGTGTGTTAGCGTCTGCACTGGGAAATGTCTCTGCTACACAGCACCGAGGGAAGGGAGGCAAAGGAGGAAGTGGAGGTGGAGGTGTGTGGGGGTGCGTCATGAGCTCAGCCGTCATTGCCACCACTGCTGCACAAGTGGCGCTCCTTTCCTCCTCTGGCTCTCACCTCCCCATCTGTCCCTCTTCCTTCACGTCTCTTCGTGGCTCGTCTCTCACAGATCCACGTCGCGTCGGATCTCCTCGGTAGAGGTGCGCTCCTCTCGAGACCACTCTCTCCTCCTCTTTCCTGCTCCCCCTCTTTCCCCCTCCTCCTCTGCACACCGGGTCGCCGGTCGCTCGCCTCGCGGTGCAGGTCTCGCACACTGTGAACACAACACACAGCCGTGCTCAGGGTGCTCGGCGGTGTCATCGTCATCGTCGTCGTCGCCTTCCACCGGCGCTGACGTACCCATCCCCCCATCACGTCAACCATCGCTGCTCTCGGAGTCTCGCAGTCGAGGGCCCGTGTCTCATCCGCCGACCTGTACCTCGATCGCTGCTCTCTGCAGGCGTAGGTCGGCCCTCGGATGACGTGCCACGCGCCGCTCAGGGAGTCGGCGTCCCCGCCCGGCAATGCTGAGCCCACCGCCTCACGGTCGAACTGCACGGCGAGCGACTGCTACTCCGTAAAGGAGTATCAGCAAACCAGCGAGTTTGTGAGCGTCTTCACCCGCACCCTCTCGAGTCTTACCAGCGACGGCAACTGGGGGAAGGGGAGAGACATCTGCGCCACCACCGGGGTCACCTGCGCGGCAGACGGCGTGCGCCTCCTCCTACCCGACTTTGGCCTGCAAGGGCGGGTGTGGCCCTTGGCCACATACATCGACGGCAGCGCTGTCCTCGTGCGCGAGATGGACCTACGCGACAACCCCGACCTCATGGGCGGCGTCGGTGGGTGGTGGGAGCTGTTTCCCGCTCTCTTCTACATCGCGGTAGCAAACACATCTTTCAGCGGGACGCTGCCGCCCGCCTGGCGTGACATGCCGCACCTGCACACCTTCGACGCGCACCACACACAGCTGTCCGGCACGCTGCCGGAGGAGTGGGCGGAGATTGAATCGCTTCTGCACCTGAGCCTGCACGGGACCGGCGTCAACGGCACGCTGCCGATGTCGTGGGGTAGCATGACGCAGCTGGAGACGCTGCTGCTGAACGCGACGGACCTCTCTGGCACGATCCCTGCGGCCTGGGGCAGGCTGCGGGGCCTGAAGCGGGTGAACCTGAGCGCCACGCTCGTGACGGGGTGCCTGCCGTGGGAGTGGGTGTGCGAGATGGGGCTCAGCGAGGCTCGAGTGGGCCTGCTGTCCAGCGCGTCCTCAGCCTGTCCAACGGCGGCGGAGATGTGCGGCACGTCCTCCACGGCGTCGCTGCCCGTGTGGGCCGCTGCGGTGATCGCCGTGGGCAGCTTCGTGCTCATCGCAGCTGTGGTGGGTGTGGTAGTGATCTGCTGCGTCCGACGGCGTCGACGCCGCGCGCTGCGTTCAGCGGCACCGCCGGCGTCCTCGGACGCCGCGCTGGAGGAGTGCTCGCACGGCGCACTGGGCCGGCGCCTCAGCCTCTTGTCCACGGACTCGGCGCCGCTGTCCCTGTGGGGGGCGGGTGCGCACAGCAGCTTCTACCGCCACTCCGGCGTCGCCAGCGCGGTGGCAGAGCACGGCGGCGTAGTGGCCAACGACGACGCGG
Source organism: Novymonas esmeraldas (assembly GCA_019188245.1). Classification (NCBI taxonomy): domain Eukaryota; phylum Euglenozoa; class Kinetoplastea; order Trypanosomatida; family Trypanosomatidae; genus Novymonas; species Novymonas esmeraldas. Next base: position 215,278 of record JAECZO010000016.1, on the reverse strand, counting down.
CTGCGGCGGAGCCGTCCACCGCGGCACAGCTGTGGCCGCACTTGTCCAACGTGAGTGCCCTGTACGGCACATCAGAGCGGCGCCTCGAGAGCGAACTGGCGAAGTCCGACGAGGCGGCAGGCGTCCTCCATGCATCAGAGAGTGTTCCACACGTGCCGGTGGCCAATCCACTGCTGGGGCCGCGTGCACGGGGGCTCAGCGCGTCGCCAATGCAGCAGTCGATGCCCGGCAGCACCGCCGCCGCATTCCAGCCGAGTTCGTACAGCCGCATCGGCTCGGCGGAGGACATCTTCGGCGACGGGGCAGCGGAGACGGCGCAGCAGCCAACGGATCGACCGGCGAGCGCGCTGCTAGCGCCACCCCGCAGTGGCGGCGGTGTCGGCGTGGCGGGGCCGGAGGAGGCGAGGGGGCAGCCGGCGCCGGCTGGGGCAGCCCGCGTGCGCCGCGAGGAGGCGCGGCGCGCCGCACGCCGCTCCGCTTCGGAGCCGCTCAGCCGTCGAGTGCGACACCGACTCGAACTGCTGTCGGCGCCAGAGACGGCGGACACGGACTTCGGTCTGTTCGTCACGGACTCCACCTACTCGCTTGGCGAAGAGGATGACGAGTGGGAGGAGAGCGACTAGGGCAGAGTCACGACCATTTGTTCGTCTCCCAGCGACTCTGTCTCTCTCGCTACTCCTTCCCCACCACCCCTCCTTCACTCTCCGCTCAGTCATGTGCTGGCATGATGGCCGAGTGCTGATCTCTCTCAGCCTCGCGTGTCTCCTTACTTCCGTTGCTCATCTTCCTCCTCCCTTTTTTTTTTTTCTCTCCCAGTGTTCCCAACATGCATGTGTAAACGTTGTTGTCGTGGTGCTTTTTTTTTTTTGTTGTTGTTGTCTTGTGTGTGTGCGTCTTGTACCGAGTAGAAGTTCTATCGCCTCGTCCTTCTTCGCCTTCAGAGCGTCCGTTGTCCAGCACTGCTATTCAACGCCGCCCCGCGTTGAGTTCGACGTCTCCCGTGTCACGCGCACTGTCGTGGGTGCGGAGAGGGTACCCTCTCCCCCCTTCTCCCACCTGTGATACAGGCGAAGTGAGAGAGAGAGAGACAGTGTCGAGCAGGACAATGGAGACGGAGAGGGTGGTGGTGAGGCGAGGGAGCGAGCGACACACGGTACCTCTCTCTCTCACACACACACACAAACACACGAGTGCACGCCAGTTCTGATTCTCTTCTCGTGTGTTTGTATTCCTTTTCACGCGGATGGCGTCCTTCTCTGACTCTCTCGGTCTCGCTATTGTTCTCCAGTGCCGCGGCTGACGAGGCGCTGCTGTGGCGCCTCGTCAGCGACACACCCACACACAAACATATCATTGTTCGTAAGAGGAGTGTGACTCGGCGCATATCACAGCGGACAGGGGCCGTGGAGGAGCCGTGCTGGAGGGTGTGAGGCGCTGTCCGAGACGGCCATCCCCCCTCGACCACGGACACCGCCATCTCCGTCACTGTGACCTCTGCGCCGCTCCTGTTGTGCTGCGGCCAGTCTCCAGGCCGAACACCTCTCTCCACTCCTCCGTCCTCGCCTCCTCCCACATCACTCTCGTCAGCTCTGCTGCGGTGTTCGTTGCTGTGAACAGTGTTGGTGTTGAGGGGGAGAGAGACGGAGGGGAGGAGCGGGGAGGAGGAGCGGCACATGCGTGGTGCGCACACCCACAGAGACACACGCGCACTGTCTCTCGTGTTCTTTGTCCTTCTCACCCGTAGCGCAGCGGCACCACGCGACGCCAGCCTCCGCCGTCACCCGCCAGCGTGCGCACCCACACACAAGCACCCACACATAGAGAGAGTCTGGTGTAGAGGTGGAACAGGACAACTGGTTCTCCGTCTGGGTCGTTGTGGTGTCTGCTGTCCTTCTTCCTTTTTTTTTTTCTCGTGTGTTTTTCATTTGTTCAGGTCTGCTTTGTTGCTGTGTGTGTGCGTGTGCGTGTGTGTGTGTGCAACGGAGAGAGGGAGGGAGAAAGAGAGAGACGAGCGCTGTATCGTCTTGGATGCAACGAACATGTCTCCGACATCTTTTTTTTTTTTTTTTTCCTCCGTCTTCCCCGTCTCGTGTCTCTTCTCTGACTGTTTTTTTTTCTTTGTTGTTCGCTACGAGTGTACATGTGTCATACGCACCTCGCTCTCGCTCTCTCTCTCCCTCTCTCTCCATTCAGCTCTTCTCTTTAACTCGGTTGTTCTTTTGTTTTCCTTTTTTTCACAAAGCTCAAGTGTATTCTTGCGCTCTCTCTCTATATCTCGCTCTCTCTCCTTTCTCTCAGCTTCCTGGCTGTCACCGGCGCCAACACTGACGGCGGGGGACAGCACAACCTCGAGAAGGCGGAGGAGGAGCGGCTGTGTTGGGTCGCTGGAATCCACATTTTTTTTTTTTTGCGGTGCCGGCGGGTGTTGACGGTCGCACTCCGTTCTCTTTACTTCTCTTCCCCACCGCTCGTCCTCCCTCGCTGCATCGCGCGGCTTATCAACTGTTGCGGCGACAGTAGCAGCGGAGACAAAATGAGAAAGGGAAGGAGAAGGAGGAAGGGTGAGAGAAGTGGATCACAGCTCTGAAGTACCACAGCGTCTCGGCCACCGATGATCAAGGCGATGAAGTGGCAGTGCTGTTGTCGCCACAGATCACATGCACTCGTGCGTGTCTGTGTGTTTGTGGTGTATGTGTGTGTGTGTGTGCGCATGTCACACAAACAGAGTGACAGCACCGCTACTTCACGGTGTCCCTCCCTCTCCTCTGTGTCGCTCACTAGCCTTCACGCCTCCATCTCTGCCGCTTCTCCATTTTTTTTTTCTCATCGCACACGCCGATCAACACGCTACACACACCACATGTGTTTCCACATCGTTGTACACACAAGGGAAGAGGCGGACACAGAAAAGGTGCGCAGCAGGAGATCAAACGGCGCGGGCACAGACAACTTCATCGCCAGCGTCACCAGCGCTCGCTCTCTCTCTCTCTCTCGCTGATCTCCTTCCATCGGCAGGTGCGGCGCTCACTGCTGGCCAGGACTTGACGCTATGCTGCTGCTCACAGCGGCGACGGTGTAGACTGCTGGGGAAGATGCCCCTCGCACAGTGGGCGACTCTCCTCGTCGCCGCGCTCACAGTCGGCTGCGTGCTGGGGAGAGGTTCGAGCGAAGGCGCGCTCTGCAGCACCTCCTGTGGGAGCAGCGACGCGGCTGGCCGCACCTCCGCTCTCGCTGCCCCATCGAAGCGACTCCCCCCATTGTGGCGCGACGCCTCCCCCTCGTCGTCGTCCGCATCCAGCGACGTCCCCATCGCTGCCTTCGCGGGTTCCACGCCCTCCCCACCGCAGCCGCTCCCGCTGTGGGTCTTCTTCACCGTGGCGGCGCTCGGCGCGAGTGTGGTTCTCAGCGTCGCTCTGGGCATCGCCGCCTGCGTCTGGCAGCGGCGGCGTCGGCAGGCGGCACGGCAGGCGCCGTTGCTGCCACCGTCGCCACAGTGCGGCAGCGAGCAGCCGGCGGCTCTCTCTTCATGCGCGGAGGCGGCGTCGATGATGTCGGCACCGCCGGCGCCACGAAAGAGCGATGCACTGTCGAGGAAGAAGCGCGCCGCTGGCTGTGCGCTGTCATCGCAGCGGTCTGCACACGTGGCAGCCGCCACGCCCCTCGGCTCCCCTGTCGTGCGGCACCATGAATGCGGTGCGACGGCCGCTGCGGACGGCGTCATTGAGGTGGTGGAGTCGGACGTGCAGTCTCTCGTCGTGGACGTGCTCGCGTTCATGACGGAGGCGGAGGTGCCACTCGCACGGGAGAGCGGTGCGCCACAGCAGCACTGCTACGCCGAGGAAGAGGAGGAGGCAGCGGTGGACGCGGTGCTGGTGCGGGACCCGCGAAGGTCGTGTGGTGGGACGGCAGAGTCGGAGTTGGAGATGAGCGTGGATGCGGTGCTGGCGACGATGTACCAGATCTGCGTGACCACGTCTCCTGAGATGTCGCCGACGCGCTCGCCAGCCACCGGGCCACCGCAGTGCACACCGTCTCCTGCGGCGATGGAGTTGCTCTCCGTCAAGACACGCTCGCCACCGCTGCCGCCGCTGCCTCGCCTACTCCGGAGTCGACAGAGCGGCATCCCGGCGCGAGGAGCTGCCACCACTGAACGCGACCGCGTCGCTGAGACGGCAGTAGACACGAGAGCGTTGGACGTCGTGGAGACGCGGAACCCCTTCGCCTTGCGTCCCGGTGCGGCGAGCTCGAGCTCGATGGTAGCGCCACGCACGGCTGCGCTGCCCGCGTGTGCGAGGCAGCACGAGTCTGCCGGGGTGGTGTCACCGCGTGCGGCGGGGCCGTCACTGTGTCTCGCACTGGAGAAGACGACGACGTCCACGGCGCCGGCCCGCTCCACCACGCAGCGTCCACCGGCAGACGACACGAGTGGTGCGGCGGCCGGGGCCGGGTATGCAGACTGGGCGGACCCGATGCGGCCTCTGACACGGAAGGAGTTCCTGCGACTGCGCCGCCTCCAATCGAGAGAGACGGCAGAGCCGGCGTACGGGCCGTTCATCAAGGGAAGCCGCTGAGGCGGATGTGAAGGCGTGTGTGTGTGTGTGTGAGGGCTTGGGCCGTGGTGGCTGTGCACACACACCGGTGTCTCAGTCAACGCTGTATGGTTTCCCTTGTCTCTCTCTCTCTCACCCTCTCCTTCGTTTCTCTTCTCTCGCTGCGTTGGCGCGTGTCGGTACCTCTCTTGTTCGTGACAGCGGTGGCGGTCGATGGCGGCGACGAAGAGACAGCGGAGATGTGCGCAGGGATACACACACACACAGACACACTCCACAGCTCGCAGCCGTGCACTTGGTCTGTTCGCGTTTCCCTTTAACACCCATGCTCTCTCCCACTCCATCTCTCTCTCTCTCGTTCTCTGTGTCTCCGTCAGTGTTTGCAGCTGGTCGAACATATGTAGTGTTTCTTTTTTCTTTTTCTTTTTCTTTTCGTGTCGATGGACGATGTGAATGGTCTCTCTGCTTCTTTGCTTTCTTCCTCGCTTTACTTGCGTGAGCCGAGCGGCAGCGGTGCAAGCGCAGTACACGTGGCTGAGGCAGAATCGACACGGTGTGGCATAGTTCACCCCCGTAGACGCAACTACCGCTGCTTCCTGTGTGTGTGTGTGTGTATGTGTCCCTCTCTCTCTCACTCTTCATGCTCATCTCCCTCTCGTGCATACGCGCTTCGTCTCCGTCTCCTTGTCGGCGCAGTCGTGTGTGATGCTGCGCTCACATTTTGATTGGCGTGGTTCTCCGTTGGCGTTGTTTTTACTCGCTTTTTTTTTTGTTCTTTCTCTTCTTTCTTTTTGTCTTTTGATCGCTTGTCTGAGGAGACGTGCTTCTGTGTTCTCGGGTCACCATCGATTCTCCTCTGCTCTCTCCTTCTCTCTCCCCTCTCCCTTCATGGCCCTCTTCTTCCGTGCAAGCTCAGCGGACACATCTGCTGCTGGTGCTGCTGTTGCCGTGGTGGAGGTGTCTTCGCCCTTCCCCTGCTCCCTCTCTTGTTCTTACGGCGTGTCGTTTCTTCTCCATCGTTCCTCGTACAGCGATTCATGTCTCGCGTGGGTCTCGCGGAGGCTGAGGGTGTGGGACGGATACGGCAGAGTGGTGCTCGGTGCCGCTGCTCTCCACCTAACCAGCAGCCGTGCGTGTGTGATGGTCCCCTCCCCTGTGGGCTGTGCCACCGCCACCCATCTCCCATCTCTCTCTCCCTCTTTCTGTGTCTCTCTCTCTCGCCCCATAGTTGACTCTGCGCCGCACACCCTTCCTCTCCTGCTTCCCTCTCCGTCGTGTCTCCTACTGCAGAGATGTTTCGTGGACGGTTGTGGTGGAGAGAGGAGACGAGACACCGCTGACGTGTGTGGTGTGCGCACATCGTGGAGGGCTCTTCTCGATCGAGTACAACGGGAGACCTCCTTCCCTTCTGCTCCTTTCCCTTTGTGTGTGTGTTTGTGTGTTGAAGTGCGTTTCTTCTGGAATAGCGTGTCTGCGTGCGTGCATGTGTACAAACCGCTGTGCCGTCCTACCACAATCCTCCTTCTATTTACCTTTCCGTGTGTGCGCGCGTGTCCGTGTGTGTGTGTGTGTGTGTGTGTGTGTCTCTGTGTGTGTGTGTGCTTTGTGTGTGCCCTGCCACGTCCGGTGGCATCGGCTCTCTCCATCGAAGGAAAGGAAAGGGAGGACGGAGTAGCGATAACAAGGATGGTGGTGCTCCCCCCCCCTCTCTCCCCTCTACTCTCTTTCCAGCGTGCTGGTGCCGCCGATGTCCTGTCATGCAGTGCTGCGGCTGCTCTGCGCCTCTCTTCACACAAAAAGAAAAATAAAAAAACACACGCACACTCACATGATGCCACTACTGTGCGTGGAGGGAAGTCGTGGCTGCAGAGAGAGAGTGTGTTCCATGCATGAGCAAAAGATGAGGAGGGCGAGTGTCTCTCTGTGTGTCGGCGTGGACACGCGTAGATGTGCATACAGCATCCGCGCACTGACCTCTTCTGGCTCGACCGACTCCGTCTCTGACCTTTGCGTCGCTCCTGATGGGACGTGCGCCTCTCTTACTTTGTTGTCTCTCGATCCTCCTTCGCTTTCTCTTCCACCGTCGACACTTCACCGGCCCCCGCTTCAACTTCGACGCCGTCACGTCACCGCACGTCTCCTCACATTACCCTCCCCTCTCTCTCTCTCACTCACTGCTTCATCGCTTCCCACGTCTCGCGCCACGCATTCAACGCAGCCCGTGCGCAGGACTGCGTCCCCTCCGAGAGACTGTAGAGGAGAGAGAATCTCGAAAGGACGTACACACACACACACACACACGGAGGGCACGTACGGCTGCCCGCGTGCCGTGCAGACGAAGGACGAAAAGGAAAAAAAAAAAAGAGGAGAGCAGAAGTGGTGACAGTGTCTTTGTTTTACACACGCAGACAGAGAGGGGTTCACACAAGGTCACCTCGCTTCCTCTTTTACTGGCGCTTGACGTCACATCTTGCATCTCCACGGATTCACACACTCGAGCTCACACAGACACACACGCGCTTACGCGGTACTCTTCCGTGAGCCCCTTCCTTCCTCCACCACTCTCTCTCTCCAGTAGTGTCGCAAAGCACAGGACGTGGCAGAGTGTGTGTGTGTGTGTGTGTGTGTGTGTGTGTGTGTGTGTGTGTGTAAGTGTACACCAATGACGCGGGACGCGTGTCGGGGACGACACCGCGTGCCAAGGTCAGTGCAGTTTGGCGCGTCGCTAGCCATCTTATCTCTTCTCGCCCTGTCCCGCACGCCGCTCTACCGTCATGCTGCGTCCTCGTCTCCTGACGCCGCCATCGAGGAGAGGGGAACAGGCATGACAGCGGTCGTGCACGCGTCCACCGCTGCCGGCGCCGCCGCGCGTGTCAAGCCCGTCGGTAGCGTACCGCTCGCATCGGCTAGTCCCACAGAGGAGGACGCGAGGACGATCAGCAGCATCAGCAGCAGCAGTAAGGATGACCGCGGCCGAGGCCCCGCCACGACGACGACCACCTCCACAACGACAACAACGACCTCCACGACGACGACTACCACTTCCACAACGACGACCGCCGTGCCCGGTGAGACGACGACGACCACCACCACCGCACCGAGGACGGCGATGAGACAGAGCACGACGCCGGAGCCAAAACCCGCCATGTCCACCTCGAGCCTCATCGCTGTCATCGTTGGGTGTGGCGTGGGTGCTCTCCTGCTCGCCGCGTCCGTGACGCTGTGTTGCCTCTGGTGCATCTCGTGCCACCGCCAACGATCCGCACCGCTGCAGACATCAGACGAGAGCGACGACGCCAGTGACGACGCCGAGGAGGAGGCGATGTACGCGGCGGAGCAGGCGAGACGACGCCGCCGCCGCAGCTCCCGCGCCGAGCGTCCCCGCGAGGTGCAAGTCGAGGCGGAGGAGAAGGAGCAGCGTGACTCCCCTGCCCTCCTCGACCGCTCCTTCATGACGGAGAGCGCCCTCGGCACGTACCTGTCCACCTACAGAGCCTTTGTGGAGGACAGCGGCGCGTGCGGCAGCGTCTTCAATGACGGTGTTCCCAAGGACCGCGACACCGCCGACCGTGGCGCCGCGGACCGGGTCGACGAGGCGACTGTGGGGGAGGCGGAGGTGAGAGCTAGCAGCGGCGACGTCCTCGACGGCACTCTCCCTGTAAGTGCTGGCGACACCGGCAACGATGAGACGGAGGCGGAGCGCGAGCTCGACGTGCTGGACGACTACGCGTCTGCTGATCCGTCCCAGTTTGACGAGGACAGCTGCTGTGACGGAGACGTCGCGGCCGGGGTGGCCAGCGTCGCGTCCGAAAGTGCGGCACTGCCGTCCTTCTTGAGCGCCGGGCCAACGGCGATGCTCGCGGCGTACGTGGACGACTGCGCGGCCTCGACGGCGGCCTCGACGGCCACAGACGCCGCGGAGGACGCCAGCAGAGTTGGGTCCTTCCCCAACATGGCGTCCTTCTCGCACCGGAGCGCGTTGACAGAGGCGAATGTTGCGCTGCTGCACGCCGGCGACGAGGAGGGGCGACTGCGCGCGTGCAGCAGCATCCGCTCGCACCAGAGCCGCGGACTGTCCGAGGAGGAGAGTGTGCTGCTCCACCTCTACCGCCACCGCGAGACGAGCGATCCCGCGTTTGGCGCCTTTCTCGAAGTGGAGGACGACAACGAAGACGATGACAACGCCAAGAAGGGCGCATAGAGGTCGTGGGTCTCGCTGGAGCCGCGTGTGTCCCGCGAGCGCAGGAGGAGGAGGTGGATGACGGAGGAAACGAGAGCGGCGGTGCACTGGGAGAGTTGGATGAGAGAGAGAGAGTGGGAGAGTGGGGAGGGGAGGGGAGGACTGCGATTGTGCACAGATGTCTCTCCTGCGTCTCCTGCACCGCTCTCTCTCTCTCTCACCCGCATCGCTGTCGATGCGCTGAAGGAGAGAAGAACGCGACTGCACTGGTGCACCTCAGCGAGTCTGCCGTCTCTCGTGTGAGCGGCTCCCTTTCCTTCCCTTTGCGTCTCCGCCTCCAGGTCTTTCCCCCCACCGAAGCGCGTCTGCGTCTCTCCGCTCGCTTGGCGGCTCCTTCGACGGGCCACGACGTGTGTGGTGCGTCGCAGCGTCGCTCTGCTCTGATCTCCGCTGCAGCAGCTCTTGCGAGAGAGAGAAAGGGCGGCGGTGTTGGTGAAGTTGGAGATGAACGGACAATGTGTGTATGTGTGTGTGTGTGTCTGAGTGTCTCGTCCCTGTCTCCTCTCCCCCGCGCCACTTGCCCCCGTCTTCTCTCCTTTGTGCACTCTGCGCTCTCCGATGTGACTCTCGTCTCTCGCCTACAACGCCGGCCCAGTCCTCATCAGTGGAGCTCTCTTCTCTTTTTTTTTTTTTTTTCCCTCCCTCTCCGCGGAGGCTCATCCGTGTCTTCGGCGGCGTGAAAAAGTGTTTATAAGTGTGTGCATATGGCATCTCTCTCTCTCTCACTCTCTCACTCTCGTGTCTCACTGCCCGCACTGCGTTGTCTCCTTTCTTTCCACACAACGCTCGCGTTGTGTGCGTGTGCGTACAGGTCTACCTGAACCACCGTTTTTTTTTTTTCTGTGTATTTGAACTTTACCTTTCTCTCTCTCCCTCTCTCTGCTTTGTTGTTTGCTGTAGTTCGTGTGTCGTCCCTCGCACCTGTTCTCTCCGTCTGACATGACGCATGCTGACGTGTTTCAAATACCGTGCATAGAGCAGCGCGCGGCTGTCCGTGTTATTACAGTTGTTGAGTTCAGAGCGAAGGAGTGGATTCGAAAGGGGAGCGAGGAAAGAGAGAGAGAGAGCACGAGTAGCACCATCGATGGCGCGTCTTCTCTCTTCTGTCCTTCTCTCCCGAGCTCCTCATGTCTTCCTGTTTTTTTTTTTTTTTTTTGTTCAGTGCGTTATCGGCATGTTCATGTTTCTCTCTCTTTCTCTGTCTGTGTGTCTAGGTGCTTTTGTATGTGTGTGTGTGCCTCTTCGGCGTGTGCACAGGTTTCGCCATGTGTCAAGGGCTGCGGTGCTCCAGTGTGTGTGTGTGTGTGTGTGTGTGTGTGTGTGTGTGTGTGCGTGTCTCGTGTGTGTGTGTGCGCATACCACGCTTAGCTTCTCTCTTTCTCCTCGTGCTTCTCCTCCCCCTCTCTGTCTGCAACGGTCTCCCGCTTCTCCCCTCGGCTCCCTTCTGCACCACCTCAACGTGTCTATCACCGTATCCTCCCGTTCACCAGACGATTGCACACACACACACACACACACCCGCGTACACACATGCGCATCGTGTCTCCGTGCTTCGTGGGCTCTCAAGAGGATGGAAGAGGAGAAGGAGGTAGAAAAGTGTTCAGCTCTGATGTGCACCACCGTTGCAGTCTTCCTTTCCTCGACCCTCCGCTCCGTGTTATCTCAGACGACACACAGCCACCGCTGCAGTGCCACCTCTCAGCAGTGGCGTCTCTCTCTCGCTCTTGCTCTCTCTCTCTCTCCCTCCTTCCGCTCCCGTCTTTTGGTTTCAAGAATCACACGTCACATAGCGTGCTGCTTTCCGCTTCTTTTTTTTTTTTTTTTTTGTCCCTCCACCCATGTGCGCACCTTCAACACTGACGAGTGCGTCAGCCGTCCACAGCGTCGTGTCCCACCCGCTCCTGCCCAATCAGCTCCTCTTTCATCTCATCACGGCCTCCGCGAACTTCTCATCTCCCTCGTCCCGCCACCCATCTCGTCTGTCTCGCCCTCCTCTCCTGCATCTCATCAGACACAGCTGAGCTCGCTCGCTCCCTCCTCCTCGCATCCCCGCAGCCACCACACCTCTTCTTCTCTCTCTCCGTTCTGGCACGTTGTGTTGTCTCAGCTTCTCTTCTTTTTTTTTTTTTCTCTTTCACACTTGAGCTCTGCGTGTTTTTTTTTTTTTCATTGACTTCCTGTTATGCCGTGTTAAAAAACTGTTGTCGTTCTCTGCTCCCCCCTTTTCTCTCTCTCTGTCTGTCCCCTCCTCCCTCTCACTGTCTCTCTGCCCTCTCTTCCTCCGTGTGAATGTGTGCGTCCATCGACGTACCGTCGCGCGGAGGTGAGTGGATGGGTGGATGAGTGGGTAGAAGGGGACCTCGCTTCTCTTTTTTTTCCTTTTTTTTTACTTGTCCCCGCGCATTGAAGCGGTCATGTGCATAGACCATCATCATCATCATCATCGCTGTGTCTTACTTCATTCTCCGTTTCTTTATTCAGTTTTGTTTCTGCTGTATTTGTCTTTTTTTTTTTCAGTTTCTGCGAGTCCCACATCTCTCTCTCTGTTCGTGTTTTTCTGTACGTGTCTGCACACACTCGTCTGTTTGTGCACGTCTGTATGTGACGGTGCGCGTCGCTGGTGCAGCGTGTCTGTGTGTGTGTGTTTTATGTTTGTGTGTGGCAGGTGGGAGATGGATGTACTCGGCGTGTGAGAATGTGCGGCACACGTGTGCATATCTCTGCCTCTTGGCCACCTTGTGTGTACCGTGACGAGAGCGGTTGGCGGCTGCCGTCTATCTATCTCTCTTTCTCTCTCTTTCTCCTGCGCTGCCATTGGCGGCAGTACCGTTTGCATGATAGTGTGTGTCTGTGTGTGTCTCTGTGTGTTTGTGCTTTGCCTGTTTGGTGATTGCGTGCTCGAATCCCTCCAGCTCTCGTCTATCCTGTTCCTCTCTCTCTCTCTTGTTTCTCTCACTCGAGCGCGCCGCTGACACACCACCTCCCCTGTGTCCGGGTGTGTGCACGTGTGCGCGTGTGCGAGTGAGAGCGCGAGTGCGTGGCGAACCCACCAGCAGTCACCGCGGCTGTGTCTCTCTCACACCGCTGTGCAGACGTTCGGGGTTCTGGGATGACTGTCGAGCTCCCACCCCTCCCCTCCCCCCCACACACACACATACGCACACTCATAGAGGCGTCGTCTTCAGCTGAGACACCGCAGGCCATGTCGTGATGCACACCACATTGTATCATCCACTTTGTATCTTCTCGTCCACACACACTCTCTCTTCCTCTTCTGTGGCGGGAACTGCATATCCTCCATCACGCTCTCCCTCTCTCATCGTTCACCGCTCTCATCACCGCCGCACGCGCGATAACGCACACCTACACACCCCCAACACGCACACACACGCACGCGCGCTCACACACACACACATCTCTCCCTGTACAGTTGCGGACTGTCGCAGAGACATCGGCACGCTTCCACCGCCCTCGCCGACCTCGTCTTCCGTCTGCGAAGGTGCCATCCCCCCCTCCTTCTCCACACCCCTACACAAACACACACACAGTCTCTCTCGGCTGTTTGTCTTTCCCGCCTGTGAGTCGACTCGCTTCACAGCACTCCCGCTCGTCCCCACCACCACCATCACCACACTCTACCTGTCTACTCGTTGTTTGCCTGCCGTGTGTCACGACGACGATGAGTGGACTTGCGGCGGCGCCGCCGCTGTTGCCGCGTCTCGCGGATGCTGTCGTCCTCAGCGCTGTGTGGAATACTGTAGACCAGGCGAGCAGTGCGTCTGGTGTGGCGACGTGGGAATGGTGGGCGGTGCTGCTCCTCGGCCTGGGGTGCGCCGTCGTCGTCGTCGCGGTCATCATGAGTGTGGTGCTGCTCGTGTGGGTCTGCTGCCCGTGCCAGTCCTGCTGTCTGCCGCCTGTCTGTCTGCAGCGCCGCCGGGGGACAGCAGCAGGCACTGACGTTGAGAGCTCTGTCGCCGTATCACGTGCACCCTCCATCTTCGCGGCCCCGCTCAGCTCCACCGGCCAGGCCCCCGTGAGCCCCACGAAGGAGCACAGCCACGTGGGGAACCCATTCGTCTCTCCGCCACACCCGGCGGCACCGGCCACCACGAGCGGCACCCGTACGAGCGCCCCACCAGCGGAGATGGTGGGGTCGGCGTGGGCGAGTGTGCTGCCGACGTCCTCCCCACAGTACAGCGCCCTGACAAGATCGACGTCTCAAACGGACCAGGATGCGGAGGTGCGCCTCGAGAGCCTTGCCTGCTCTGAGAGTCCGGTGCGGCGACTCCGGCGTCACCAGAGCATCGTCTCACACATGGACGACGGCTTGTCGCGCGACGAGAGCATTCGACTGCACTTCCTGCGCCACGCCGACACCTCCATCCCGGAGTTCGGCCCCTTCCTCGAAGGCGAAGAACACCCCCACTAGAGCAGTATCTCTGTGCGCATATGTCTCTGTGTGTGTGTGTGTTTGTCCATAGAGCAGATCAACACACGCGCCGTCCCAGTGCGATCGATGAGGGCTCTGCCACGACAGCGGATCATCGGCTCTCCCTTTTGTCTTTTTTTTTTTTTTGTCTCTCGCTCTTCGCCGCCGCTGGACCGCTGTTACTAGTCGTGAACGGAGCGTCGTTGCGCTGTCTACGGCACACTGTGATCCACTTCTGTGCGGCGACTCTCTCGCCTCGCCTCGACGTGCTCCTCCCTCCCTCCCTTCCCCTCCTCTCTCCTTGTTGCTCCACCCTTCATCATTGGAATCACCTTTGGTCGGAGCGCGGTGGTCCGCGACCTCCGGAGGAGCCGCTGCGCTGGCACGGCTCAGGACGATGCTCATGTTGGCTATCCCAGTGAACCCGCTTGTTTTTTTTTTCTGTTTGGTGCCACCTCCTCCTCCCTGGCGTGCGGAGGCTAGATCATCCGCGCAGCGAACGTGTGAGTATGTGTGTGTGTGTGTACCACTAGCTTCACCTCTTTCACTTCTCCCCTTGGAACCTGTCTCTCTCTCTTCTTCTCCTCCACCTTCCGTGTAGACCGAAATCTCATTTTTTTTGTCACTCCTCTCTTCTTCGATGTCACGACGGAGACGAGGCAGACCAGCGATGTGAGCGCTGCCATCTCACCCCATCTCTTCAGTACGCAGTTTGTGTGTGTGCCAAGCAGCACGCACACATACACAGAGAGACCCTCACTCCTCCATTTCCCTCTCTTTGATACTGCGTCATCGGGCACTTCCACTTTTTTTTTTTTTTACGTGTGTTTTTTGTTGATTCATTACGTTTACCCCTTTTCTGTGCTGTTCTTTAGACTATGAACAGCTTTCTACGTGTCCTATGTGCCAAGCCGTGGATGCATGCAAGTGCATCTTCACCCCCGTCTGTCTCTCTTCTCTTCCTTCTTCTTTGTTTTCTCAGCTCCGCCCCGTTGTTGTGTCAGTCTCTGTTGGTGTCTTGTCTCGATGTGTGAGTCACACGTCGCCATGCACCGGCAGACGTGTGCGTGGCTTACAGTGTGTTTCTCTCGCTCTTTCTGTGTGTGTGTGTTTTGTTTTTCGAGGGTGTTGTGTGATGCAGACGCTGCCATCACGCTTCTTTTCATTTTCCTATATGTCTCGTCTCGTCTCTCTCTCTCCCTCCTCTGGTGCTCTTGTGAGATGTGTTTCTCTGAAATGTGCACGATAGAGCGCCGTCTGCGCTCCTCTGTACGAGTCTTCACGTTTCTTTTTCTTCTTCTCTGCTTTTTTTTGTTGTGGCGGGAAAACTGAAAGAGAGAGAGCGGAGGCTCGCGTGGGTGCTGACTGTGTGTGTGTGTGTGTGTGTCTTCCAATGCTGCTTCATGAACGATCGCCATCCCCTTTCATCTCTGCGCTGTCGCCACTCTCTCTCTCTCTTTCACGTTGTCCTCGCGTGACCTATGTGTGTGTCACACTGTATCTCAGGCTGAACTCTCTCGCAGACGCCGTCGTTGTTGTGCGGCGGTACGTCTCTCTTTCTCCCTTTCCTCTGTACGGTTTTTGCGGCTCGCTGAGTCTGTTCATCGCGGTTGTGGGCAGTGGCACCTGTGTCTCTCTTTTTTTTTAACCTTCTGAAGAGAGTTGTGGCCGCACTGAGAACAAAAAACGAAAGAATGAAACACACAAACACAGAGATACCCATGTGAGAGAGAGAGAGAGCGAGAACACCTTTCTACTCCGTGTGGCACCTCCGGCAGGTGCAAAGTGTGCCTCTGCTCGGCGAGCGGACGACCACCACGCTACCTCATTACACCACGTTGGGAACACGTCACCACCGCTGGCACGCGGCTGATGTGTTGCAGCGGCGCTTGAATCGCCGTCCTCTTTTTGTTTCACCTCCCTCACCATGTCCATCCCACACACACACACACACGTCCCCCATCTCCATCTCCTCTCCTTCCGTGCTTCTCAATCCACTGTTCTCTCCCACCCTCGCTGGTGCACACGCATACACATTCCTCATCCTCCCTCTCCCTCTTTCTCTCCCTTCGTGTTATGGGTGCACACCATCTCACAGGTGGTCGTACGCACCGCAGAGTCGCTCTCGAGCTTCCGCTCCCACAAGTAGAATACGTCACTGTCGACGTGGAAGAGGAGGCACACCAAGGAGTGTGGTCCCCCTCGGCTCTCCCCTCCCCTCCCTTCTCCTCCCCCCCGCCTATCAACGTTTCTGTACTCTTCTTTTTCTTTTGTTTTTACGCATCTCACAACGGCGGAGGCGGTCGAGAGGGGCTCACTGCTCTCGAGTGCGCAGCCTCGTTAATCTGTTGTGGACATCTCTCCCCCCCCTCGTCGCTGTCGGTCTACGCTGCTGAGGCGGAGGCCACCTCCCATCGCCGTCACGGAGGAGTGAACACAGTGTGTGTGTGTGCGCGTGTGTGTGTATCCATCCTCATCATGGGTGCCGGTAGCAGCGCTGATGCGCATGGGCGCCCTGACAGCTCCAAGAGCAACAGCAGCACCACACTGGAGTTCTCCAACGCTCACTCGCTCTCCCTCTCCGCGACCCAGCAGCTTCCGCAGACGACGGCGAAGCACGCCAATACACGCGCAAACGCACGTGCGAAGATCGATGTAGGTAGAAGACCACCAACCTCGGCGGTGGCACTGCCCCACGCGCCATCACCGCCGACAGCGGCGGGCCGCAGTGGCAGACGCAAGAACACTGGCGTGGAGGGCGGCCCCGCGGCGGCCGCGTCGCCGCCTCGCCCCGGTGGGACCGCTGCTCCCTTGCACAGCCTCGAGGTCTCGCCAGAGTCGTCGCGGGAGGCGGGGTCGCACCGGCGCACAAAGTCCAAGGGAAAGTCGGGACACTCGCACACGGCACGGCACGCCTCCAGGCGCGCGTCACGCGCCGGGACGCCAGACTCGATCACTAGCACAGATGAGCAGCGGAAGATCTCCCGCTCGCGGCCCTCGCGCGATGGCCACCGGCGCCGCCCGAGTCGTCTCTCCCGCATCGGCTCGATGGCGAACATCGCGGCGGCTGCCGATGCCGCCTCCATGTCGTCGGACTCGTGTGGCAGCATGGAGGACGACGGGAGGGAGAAGAAGAAGAGCGTCGCGGCGCAGCGTGCGCCCGGGCAGCGGCGCATGTCGAAGCGCGAGACGGAGGACCTCCTGCCACCTCTCGTGGGGAAGCCGGAGGTGCGGCTGCCCACGCGCGCCAAGCAGAGCAGCGCGCCACGCCCGGCGAAGGCGACTGCGCCGGCACCTCTTACCGCGGTCGGAGGGGACCCGCAGCGTCCACCATCGGCGCTGCCGACGCTTGTGCCATCCGTCAGCCCGCGAACGCCACGGCCGGGAGGCGCGACGTCGCCGAGTCCCAGTGTCCGCTCTCACGAGATGGACATGTCGTCGTGGTACGAGCACACCGTCACGAGTAGCGTGTCAGACGACGAGCGACGCAGCTCCATCGACGAGGGCGACTACGGGATGTTCCTGATCGACGACCCCAGGTCGGACCGCCCCGCGAGCGCGCAGCCGAGCAACACAGTCCCGGCGCCGCCACCGACAGCGGCGCCACCAGCCAAGGTGCCGGCGCCGGCCACCACGAAGCACCCGGTAGGTACGGCTGCGCCGCCGACGCCGGCTGCTGGCGCTGCAACACCAAAGGCCACCACGACAACTACAACGCCAAAGGCCACCACCACAGCTACAACGCCGAAGAGCGTCAGCACTCCACCCAGCGACAGCCGTGCTGCTGCCGCCGCTACCGCTGCCGCTACCACTGCCTTTGCCGCTGCTGTTGCCCCTGCCAGTAGCACTGTTGTCCCGTCTACGCCCTTCACGGTCCCTCCGCCAGAGCCCGAGGACGAGAACGCGGACGATGATGCCGTGAGCACCACGTCGTCCTTTGCGTCATACCGCGCGAGCAAGAAGAGGCGATCGCTGGCGTCGTCGCGCTCCCGGCGAGGCTCCTTCGTCTCCTTCGGAGGCGAGATACGCATGGTGTGAGGCGGACAAGCTGGCATTGCCCACGCAGCTCTTGGAGACAACTCCCTGTTGCTCTTTTTTTTTTTTTTTGTTCGCTGCGCGTGTGGTCTCCCTTTCTTTCTCTCTCTCTCGCACGAACATGCGCTGACAGACAGACACACACACAAGCACGTACACACAAGAACACGCGTTCCTTCACCCATAACCAAGCGCAGCTGATGCCATGGGAAGAGGCGTACGCACGACACCGCACTGACTCTCCTTCTCTCTCTGTGGGTCGAGCTGCTTCTCGAGGAGAGGTACTGTGATGAAGCGGATCGGCATCGCCGTGGAGGCGCACACCGGAGCCTTCATCGTGTATGATCTACGGGTCAGATTGAAATGGCTCTCGCTGTGGTACGTGTGATTATGTGTCTGTGTGTGTGTTATTAGTATGTGCATATATGTTTGTATCTTTTTTTGTTTCACTACTCCCCATGTAAAACGCAACGACTGCCCCACTTTTGAAAAAAAAAAAAAACACGCACTTCTTTCTGTGTCGTTTACCTGTTCTTTTCCTTCTTGTCTCAACGAGGGTAGATGTGTGTGTGTGTGTGTGTGTGTGTGTGTGTGTGGTGCTGCGTGAGTGGGAGAACAACTGCGCCGCGTTGGCCATCGGACACTCGCATGGGAGGAGAGAGAGAGAGCGCCGTCCTGTTCTCTTCCACCAACAAAAAAAGGCAACAGAGAGGAACAGACCACGTTGTGTATCTCTCACGGCATCCAGAGTAGAACGAGAGCGCAGAAGAAGAAGTGCTCCTTCGTCCCCTGTGCCGTACCTCCTCCTGCATCTTCCTCTCTTCCCGCGTCTCCGCCCCGCCCCGTCTCCCTCCTCTGTTTCCGTCTCGTTGGGCTGTGGCATGTCGAAGAAACGGAGTCACAAGCTGCAGCGTGCCGCAATGCCTCTCATGTGTGCTTTTCATTTTTGTGTGTCCGTTGTCTCTTGCTGCTTCTCTCTCCCCTCTTCCTCCTCAGCGTCACCCAGTGTAGAGGATGTCGATCTCATATGCGCGTTGTTGATTCTTCACTGCCTGTGTAGCTCTGCATGTCTGTGTCTGTGTCTGTGTGCACGTGTGTGCTCCGGCTCTTTTCTTCACTGTTCATCATTCACATCTACCGCTGCTGTCGTCGCTCGCTGCCCAAACTCAGTCACGACACTTCGCACGCGCATCGTCAACACCATGTGCAACATGCTCTCCTTCACTGTTGGAATTCTCAGCTCTTCGTTTTCTTCTCCCTTCTTTGGATCTCTGCGTCTTCGTGTCTTTCAAAACTCGCCTCTCTCTCTCGCTACTTTGCTCACACACGAACACACTAACACACTCACACTCTCTCCCCACTCTATCAGCGACATCTCTTTTTTTTTGCACACACACACACAGAGTCGCATTTCCCTCTCCTTCTCTGTCTTTCTTTCTTTTCCTCACTCCCTGAGCGTCTTCGCTCGCCCCTTTGTTTTCTGTGTGCGTGTGTGCGTGTGTGCGTGTGTGTCTGAGACGTATTGCTTGTTGTCGTCATCGTCTCTGCTGTTGTTGGTGCTGCTGCTTCGGCTCGCATGGCCTCGTTGATGTTATCACGAACACTTCTTCATCCCTGTCTCCCTCTTCCGCTCTGTACTTTCTGTTTTTTTTTTTCCTTTTGTTTGATCCTTGTGTGTTCTCTGTGTTGCACTTCTCGCAGGACGATGGGAGCCTCGAGCACTCGATTTCACACGTGCGCATGTGCGGGTGTGTGTGTGTGTGTGTGTGTGAGCATGTATGTGTGTATATGTGTCTGTGCACAGGTCCCGGCACTCGCGTATGCGTCGCTGCACATCTGCTGCAGCTGGAGCCTTCTCATATCAACGCACGGTGAAGTGTAGTTAGTGGTTGCCATCGTTGTTTGTTTTTGCTACTGCTCTTGTGCGTTTTGTTCTTCCTTCACTTTTTTTTCTGGTTTTATTTTGCACTCGAAGAGGTCTCTCTGTGCTTGCGGACGCCGTTGCGCAGCAGAACCCTTTGTGTGTCTTTTCTGTTTCGAGCTTTTCATTGCTTTTTTTTTTTTTTGACTTGTTGGCTTTGGGAATGTGTTTTGTCTGCTGTGAACTCTTCCTTCTTCTTCTTTTTTCTTTTCTCTGTATCTCTCTTCTCACCCGATTGTGCATGCAAGCGTGTGTGTGTGTGTGTGTGTGTGTGTGTTTGTGTCTTTGTGTATGTGAGCCCCTTGTTTGCGCTGGATCCCTCGTGTGCTCTTTTTTTTTTTTCTGCATGTGCGTATCATCCTTCTTTTTTTCGTGTTTGTTTCTTGAGAATTTGGAGCGCTGCGTATCAGACACAGATGTGTGTGTGTGTGTGTGTGTGTTGGTCTCTCTGTGTGCGTGTCTGTCTGTGTGTGTGTGTAACGGCGTCTGTGTTGTCTGCGTGTCTCTCTCTGCGGCTGATACTCCCCCCACTTTTCTCTTTTTTTTTTTGCTGCTCTTTTTTTCTCCCCTTTCTTTTTGTGTGTGAGCGCTTGTGAGGAAGTGTGGAGGTGATCTCCCTCGCACATCTCTATCCGCATAGGTCTCCAGGCGTAGATATCTGAAGCCCCCATATGTGTGTGTGTCTGTCCTTTGGCATGTTTAGGTGTTTGTGTGTGTGTGTGAGTGTGTGTATGAGAGACGGAGGCAGTGCCATCTCTCTCGCTCTGTGTGTCGTGTCTTGTGTTTTTTTGTTTTTTTTTCTCGAGTTTTCTCGAGCCCGTTTTGCACACGTCTCGTTGTGTTTTGGCGCGTGCCGCCTGTCATTTGTTTTTTTTTTTTGTTTGCCGTTTCGTCGTGGATTTGTTCTTCTCAGCGCTCTTCCACCCTGTTGATCACGAATTGGTGTGTGTGTGTGTGTGTGTGTCTGTGTCTGTTTGTGTGTGTGCAGGAGCATACATGTGTGTGTGTGTGCGCTCTTTTTTTTTTTTTTTCTGTTTTGGTGACTCTCTCTCGTAGTGTGTTCATCTTTTGGTTGTTCTTTGTTGTGTTTGTGAGAGTCTCGACAACGCTTCACACCTGCGATGCAACATGAAAGGAAACATACACACACACACATACACACAGATGCTGCAGAGGCTATGCGCATCACGGTGGTGTATCCCGCCCCACGCCCCCCTGTGTCCACTCCTCTCTCACTTATGCGCACGGCGGTGCACTCGGAGACGTGCGAAGGGACGACGTCGCGGAAGAGGAGAAAGCGAAGAGGAGTTGAAGCACGAGAGACGAAGAGGGGGAGGGGCGCGGGGAGAGTCGAGCAACGGCAGAGGTGCGTCGCCGACAGAAGAGGGCCTGTCAGCAGCGCAGTGTCCCAATGCAACGAGCACGAGCGTGTGTGTGTGTGTGCTTCTACTCGCGCTCGTCCTCAGCCATGCACGTCCTCTCGCCTCCTCTCTGCGCCTTGCCACACGCATGTGTCTATCCTCCTCCTCTTTTTGTCCACCTCTTTGTCGCACCGCCTCTCCTGCTGCGCTGCTTTTCATTTTCTATAGCGGCGTGTCTTCGTTCTTTTCACACTCTCCCTCACACTTTACCCGTCCACACAGACAGACACACACACACACACACACACACACACGTCACACCTTGGTATCGTCTTGACCCTTCACTAGCGCTTTTTTTTTTCTCTGCGTTCTCACCCACATTGTCTGTGGAGGACCGCGCCAGCGGGTACCCTCACAGTCACTCGTCCTTCCCTCTTCGACACACACAGACACAACTGGCCACCTTCTCTCTCTCTCTCAGCTCCTCCCTCCTCTTCTTGCTCTGTCGCGGACACCCACGCACCCACGCACACAGCGCATGTGAGTGAGGTGTGTGTGAGTGTGTGTGTGTGTGTGTGTGTGTGTGGGATGCTGGTGTTCTGGAACAACGGCTTCCTGCGGCCGCTCATCCTGCTCGGGGTGTGGCTGTTCGGCAACACCGAGAATGAGATCCTGACGCTGGACAACGCCGGAGAGCGGCACATCGACCTGTACGGCAGCGATGGCAGTCCATTCGCACGACTGGCACCGGACCTCCGCGGAGATGGCACCGCCAGCGTCACCACGAACGCAGCGAGAGAGACGACGGCGATGGATGACGGAGGAGGGAGAGACGGCAAACAAGACTCGACGGCAACTCTGGGGAGCACAGCCGGCGTTTGCGACTGCAGAGGCGCTGCCGCTCGCACAGCTGCGGCCACTTCTCCTAGAGCTCACCACCTCCCCACCCACGTCCTGCAGGAGGTGCTGGCCTACCGTCAGGAGGGGCCACCGCTGCCCCTCGCCGTCGCCGCCGCCGGCCCGCAACTTCGACTCGTCGGCGAGCGCGTCGGCGTCTTCCTCTTCCCTGGCGCCGCCACATCGCTGCGGGGCGGCGCGAGACCGGCGGCAAGTGGGGGCAGCTTTGGCGGCGCAGCTGCACTGCAGCGCTACACCGCGCCTTCCATCCAGCACGGGTCGCAGACTCTCGCGTACCGAGCGAGGTCGCTCGCCGGCTGTGGGGCCGCGCTGGCGGACGAGACGGAGCCGAGTCACTGTCGGGTCGTGCGTGGGCCGTCGCTGGAGGGGGTCACGGCGGCGATGTGCAGCTCCGCCTGGTGGTACGGCCGCCCGGCAGCGAGGTCAGCGTCGCTCAGGGCAGCTGGGGTGGAGAGGAGCTTGATCGCCGGTCACGACGAGTGCGCTGTCGACAGCACAGACGGCGGCGGTCGCGCGTCCACCTGTGTGTGCATACCACTCTGCGTCGAGGTGGTCTCTCCACGAGTCCTGCCTCGGTGTGCTGCCACCACTGACGGGGGCGGCGGCGGCGGCGGCGGACTGACGAGGCGGGTGTGGCGCGCCGCACGCGAGGCCGTTGCGTGTGTGGTCGGCAGAGTCCCTTTCCGCAGCCGCTCGGTGCCGCGTGAGGCGCCGCCGCTGGACCCTGCAGACGAGCGTCTGCAGCGGACGGCGGCGCAGTTTGTGGCGCTGGTGAATCGACTGTGGCGCCTGCATCGGTGTGCGCTGGTGGAGTTGGTGGTGGAGCGCTACCCGGTGGGTCTCACGGAGTGGCTGCTCACCCCTGAACAGCGAGTGCACGCCCGCGTCGGTGCTGGCGGCCGCGTCGCCGCAGGCGGGGGAGACTGGTGCGCCGCGTCGTCGCTCGATGCCGAGGTGGCGCGAGGGCGCAGAGCCTTTCAACACCTCCGTGTGCTGCGGTGCCGCGGACGGGTCAGCCAGTCCGCCCTCGTGACGGTGGGGGCCGCCGCGCCGACGGTGGTGAGCAGGTCGGAGCTGAGCAGCGGTGCCGTCTCCGCCTCCTCACCGATCGCCGGCCGCCAGCTCCACCCGGCCACTCTGCTGAGCGCCAGTGCGTGCCTGGTGTCGTCCCTGTCGCTGACTGCGGTGCGGCCGCACCTGCGGCTGATCGACCTGTCCAACACCACCACGCTCACTTCGCTGGACGGGCTGGAGGCGTTCGTGTCGCTCGAGAAGATCGTGCTCACGCGGTGCGCGCGACTGCGCAGCTTGTCGCCGCTCGGGGCCGCGCCGTCGCTGAGGGACGTCGTGGCCTCTCAGAGCGGCATCGTCGAGCTCACCGGCC
The DNA here is from genome assembly GCA_019188245.1 of Novymonas esmeraldas. Lineage (NCBI taxonomy): Eukaryota > Euglenozoa > Kinetoplastea > Trypanosomatida > Trypanosomatidae > Novymonas > Novymonas esmeraldas. The sequence goes on along the minus strand of JAECZO010000016.1, from coordinate 192,440 downwards.
TCGCGCGGAGTCGCACGATCGTGTCGCTCAGCCTCTATGGGTGTCTGCGCCTCACCGATGTGAGTGCCTGCGGCGCCATCGCCACCCTGCACGATGTGTTTGTATCGGAGAGCACCGTGACGGTGCTGGATGGCCTGCGGGAGAGCCGCAGTCTCGCACGGCTGGGGATGCGGTACTGTGACGTGCCGCTGCTGACGGCGCTGTCGCCCGTCTCGAGTTTGACTGTCTTGCACGCCTCCGGCTCGATGCTCACGTCGGTGGTGGCGCTCCAACACTGCGCGTCCCTCGAGGTGGTGGAGGTGAGTGCGTGTGCGCAGCTGTTCGACCTCGGCCCCCTTGGACTGGCGCCGAACCTGCGCGAGCTCGACGCCACCGGCAGCGGGGTGCGTCAGGTCACCGGACTCGAGCGCTCCTGCTCTCTCGAACGTCTCTCCCTGGCGCAGTGTGTCCACCTCGACGACGTCGGCCCCCTCGGTCTCTGCGCGAGTCTGCGTGATCTCCAACTCAGTGGAGTACCGGTGCGGCAGCTCGACGGCCTTGCGAGCGCGCCATCGCTGCGCTACCTCGACATCAGCTTCTGCCGCCAGCTCGCGAGCTTCTCCGTGTTGCCGAGTCTCCGGAAGCTGCGCCGCGTGAGCATGGGCGGGTGCACAATGGCCCAGCGCCGCGGCGATGAGGCGGCCGCGGTGGTGGCGTCGCTGACATCGCGCCTCGACGCCGTTACAGCCGTCTTGACGTGATCGGTGAGGTTCCTCAGCCGTACGCGGTACATCCGTGCCTCTATCTGTCTGTGTGTCTGTGTCTGTGTGTGTGTGCCTGTTGTGCAACGAATTGTCCTTAGTGAGCGAAACTGCTTCGAGTTCTGTCAAATCCCAAACAAACAACCAAAACAAAAAAGAAATGGAGTCATGGTGGTGCGGCAGCTGCAGGGCTGCAGGGCTGCAGGGGTGCCGTCTGGCTGCTCTATGTGCTGCTCGTCATGCTGTTGCGTGCGATACGTATGTGTCGGTGATGGAGAGAACATCTGCGGACTGGGAGGTGGTCGTGTCTTTCTCCTGACGCCTCCGCGGAAGCAGCAGCCGTTGGTGTTGGTGCTGAAAAGACACGACTGCGTTGGTAACGCGTTGGATCGAAGAGCGTATCGGGACCATGTGTGTATGTGTGTGTGTGTGTGGTAGAGTGGTGCGTACATCTCCGGCCATCACAACATCCTCTCTCATCTATCACAACGGTCTCGTTACCCGCATTCTCCCGCTTCTGGCCTCTACTCTGTTCATCTTCGTTGGGTGGTTGTGTGTGGGTGCGGCATCTAACACAATCGACCACACACACACACACACACACACACAGTTGCTGGTACGTACACAGCTTGTGTCTTAACCTTAAGAGCCTGTGCTCGCGCTTCTTTCCCCCCACGCCTTCCCCCCCCCCCCCCCTCTTCCACCCGTCTCGCCG